>JAWPHD010017172.1:0-45982 GCA_037043455.1 Cyrtodaria siliqua | reverse complement strand
CGGAAAAAAATAACAAAGAAATTCCACGGACAGATTCATTTTCCTCGTAAAGTCTTCGGCTTTCCGATTTCTTCGGACAAAATTGTCCAAAATATGTATTTCTTCGGAAATCATTCAGGCATCAGCAATAGTTCGGAAAATATTCGGACATCGGAATTTCCTTTGGAAAATATTCGGACATAGGTATTACTTTTGGAAAATATTCGAACATCGGCATTTCTTCGGAAAATATGCTGAATCTCAGACATCGGCATTGGTCTTTCGGAAAATATTCGGACATGGTAATTGGTATTGGTTCGGCAAATATTCAGACATGGGTATTGCTTTCGGAAAATATTCCGACATCCGCATTTATTCAGAAAATATTCGGACCAGAAATAATCTTTAAAATTAAAAAACAATTAAAATTTATTTTTGAATAAAGAAAAACTGAACAAATTCCACTTTTTACTAATCGTTCTTTCCTCTTATTGGACATGTATCCGATTAATGATTTTCTTTGACAAAATTACGAGTTTCGATTTGGTTCAGAAAATATTCAGATTTAATTTGTGTTTACCAGCAGAAAAACATCTCAATTCTGTTGTTGAAATTATTCCAATTGCTGCTTGATTTCCGGAACAATCTGGTTTTCGTTCAAAAATCGTTCAAAGAAAATTGCTTTCAAATTTCTGCAGAAGCAAATCTGTTAATTATATTGACAAAAGGTTCATAATGGCCTGCTGCAAATGTATATAATGTATTATTTCAATTTGTACTCATATAGTAAAAATTAACCTTGTAACTGCCAGTTTTGAAGAACTTTTTCTACATTAGGCGAACGTGTTCGTATCCAAAATGGCCTGCTGAGTTACTTCCCTTATATGCATTATCGCCATTTACATAAAATGAAAACAAATTTTATTGCACGGTTCACATTCAAAAGTACTTGTTTTTGTTGAATATTACATGTAGCGAACTGGAAATACAGTACATTACTGAATCAATGTAATTTAGACTGTATTATGTTCGGTTTAAAATAATTATATTCTTATACATGTACATATACAAAATGTATGCAGACTTAACAGGGATTGTATGTTAAAATAATAAATTAAATAAATAGACTTTATTTATTGAGGGTAACACATTTAGTTTGTGAACTAATCTTTCATGTGGCCCTCTAACATATCCTGCTATTAATTAAGCTCATACAATGCTTTGAAAGCTGAAACATCATGCACAAATTCTAGCGGAATCTTAAATAACTTTTTAATAATAAGACTTTTGTGATAGATCTACATGCTGCTGTATATCCATGCTTTTATGGTATCCTGCATGAATAATGTACATGTATATCCTTGTTTTATAAGTTAATGTATCACTCCTAGGTCACTTTTAAAAACGTTTATAGTGTAGAATTTCTATGTATCAAAAAGAAAAGATCTAACTACAACAAAAAATCATTATATAGCCTAATATGTGCTAAAAATGACGTAAATCACCATTCAAAGTAACTTGTTAGAGAAGAGCACACGTTGCATAACAGTTTCTAAGTTAAACAATTACCTGTCACGAATCCTAGACTAGTTGTAAATTTCGTGTTAAATTAAATGTATTTGGTGTATATGCGTAAAATACATCAATTTCACCGCAAATGTTTCAATTGAAAAAATAACTTAAATGATGCTGAAAATGAATAATGTTATAATAAAGTTCTTTTCCGAATCAAAAAATGACTATGTCCTTACACTGAAGCAGTTTCCGAATGATAAATCGACTAAGTTCTCATTTGCCGAAAAAGTATGTAATGTCCGAATATTGTCCGCGGGAAAAAATCCGAAGTCCGACAAATATTCCGAAGAAATGTATGGTTTTCCGAATTCGGACTTATTTTCCGAACATTTATGTAATTTCCGATATATTTCCACGGAAAACTTCGGAATTTCCATTCGGACATCGGAAATTCTACAGACGGGTATAATAATAAATGAGTGATATTAGACCACAAAAGTCCCCCATACCAAAAACATAGGCTTCTGGTGACTGTTTGCTGCAACTCTGCGGCAAACATTGCTGCAAAGCTGCGGCAGACAAGTTTGCGTCAAAGTTGCGGTACACTTTTACCATGCAAATGAAATATGCAGCAAACAAATATGCAAATGAGGTTCTGGTGATGTTCACCGCAACTTTGCGGCAGATCTCATTTGCATAGTAAAAGTGTGCGGCAACTTCTCAGCACACTTCATTTGCATAACACTTTTAGTTGTAATGTTCTGGCGATGTTTTGGCGATGTTTGCTGCTACTTTTCTGCAGACCTCATTTACATTGCAAACATTTTGCAGCAAACTTCATTTGCATAAAATATTTCTCTGCAATGTTCCTGTGTTGGTGCGCCTTAAAACCCCAATTCAATTCAAAATAAATAATGGACTGAAATTATGAAATAGAACAATGGTGCGCCATTTGTAAAAAATAAAAATATTTAGCTTGAAAACATTATTTTTTTCACTATTTAACATGGACTGCACCATATTTAAATAAATTGACACGATTTAAATAAATCGACACTATTTAAATAAATCGACACAATTTAAATAAATGCTCTCGATTTAAAGTATATCCTTACGATTTAGATTATATCCTCACGATTTAACTAAATGGTTTTGATTTAAATAATTGTTGTGAATTCTAAATAAAAAAGACCTTTGTTTTACTAAATGTGCAACAATTTAATTAAATTCACTATATTTAAATAAATCAACACAATTTAAATAAACTGACACTATTTAAATAAATCCTCTCAAAATTAAAATATGTCATTTCTGCATTACTCTCATTTTCATGGAGATGTAGAGCGCTGTCATTTCTGCATTACTCCAATTTTCATGGAGATATCGAGTACTGTGGAGCGCTGCCACTTCTGCATTACTCTCATTTTAATGGAGATGTTGAACGCTGTCATTTCTGCATTACTCTAATTTTCATCGAGTTGCCGAGCGTTGTCATTTCTGCAGTACTCACATTTTCATGGAGATGTCGACTGCTGTCAATTCTGCATTACTTTCATTTTTATGGAGATGTCGAGCGCTGTTATTTCTGCATTACTCTCACTTTCATGAAGATGTCGAGCACTGTAATTTCTGCATCACTCCAATTTTCATTGAGATATTGGCGCTGTCACTACTGCATTACTCTCATTTTCATGAAGATGTCGAGCACTGTCATTTCTGCATTACTCTCATTTTCATGGAGATATCGAGCGCTGTTGAGTACTGTCATTACTCTAATTTTCATGGAGTTGTCGAGTGTTGTCATTTCTGCATAGCTCACTTTTCATGGAGATGTTGAGTGTAGTCGTTTCTGCCTTACTCCCATTTTTATGAAGATGTCGCGCACTGTCATTTCTGCATTACTCACATTGTCATGGAGATGTCGAGTGCAGTCATTTGTGCATTACTTCCATTTTTATGAAGATGTCGAATGCTGTCATTTTTGCATTACTCCCATTTTCATGGAGATGTCGAGCGCTGTAATTTTTGCATTACTCTCATTTTCATGGGGATGTTGAGCACTGTCATTTCTGCATTACTCCCATTTTCATGGAGATGTCGTGTGCTGTCATTTCTGCATTACTCCAATTTTCATGGACATGTCACTCACTAACTGTAGCAGTCCAATAGGCACCAATGGTGCCTGGATATGACCAGGATATCTTAGAATCAGCACCAGACCCTAGACAAACCAACAAACGTATATATACACACATCTGCCTATTGAGGTCTTACTGATCATATTAGTTTGCACTAATGGGATACAATTTTATTTTTTCTGGTTATGTTCTTGCAATGAACACAGTTGAATAAATGTTTAAAAATAAGGTTCCACGAAACAAATTACACTTGGCTAAATTACTTGTTCAAGTGGTACGTCCTTTGACATAAAATACAAATTTCACTTTTAATAGTAAGTAGTAAGTAACTGGAAATAATAAAACTCTATATAAAGTCTAAGTTTTGCGATGCTGTTTTGGCTAACAGAGTCTTCAGATACAGCAGATCAGAATGGAAAAGTTTGTCGTGATGTTCTGTGAATAAAGAAACGGCAAATCTGAATTTAAAAGATTGTGGTGATGTTACGGCGTGCAATAAAAAAAATAATCGGATTGGTAAAATTTGTCGCAATGTTGTGGCGAACAAAAAGAACATGGAAGTAAGTTTGTGGTGATGTTATGGTGAACGTTGCAAATAAATAAATGTTTCTGGCGAATGTATAGCTTTTTGGCGAGTTTGCGGCAAATTCGACAAAGATTACCATAATGTTTGCGGCAACATCACCGCTAGTAGCGAACAATTAAGAATTGTTATGGTGAACAAAATTGTTCACTGCAAGCTTGCAGCAAACCTCATTTGGTAAGGAGAGTGCTTATGGACCAGGCAATATTTATCTGGGCATTGGGAATGGTGCAAAATGGCATGGGACAGGTACTTTTTTTGTCGCGACAAACCATGGGACGATACCTTTTTTTTCGTTTCCTTGCCATGGGACGTACATTTTTTTTTGTATAACATTTTTATTTACACCGCTCCCAACCCCACGATAAAAATTGCCTGGTCCCTAAGCTCTTCTGCTGTCTTCCGAATATGTATCGATTCCATATCTAGCAGCATAATCTGAACCCTGTAGCGTAGCTGGTCACATTAGTGTTGTTATTAGTGTTGTGCTAGTCTATGTATTAATATCTTGAGGAGTATTTTCCAATATCGAGCTTCCACAATATCAAGGCTTTGGCTACGTGCCTAGGACCTATAATCATGTCTAGTTGGTTTTGTATTGTGAAATACTACAATGAGGCCGACCATAAAAAATTGTTGATTTGCTGTTTCCCTACCTACCCACCAAAAAAGGCCCTAACCAAAACTTTTTATAGCAATTCCTTAATATTTTTTTACTGTTTTTAGTATATTTTTCTTTCATTTCTTAAGTCTTTTTTACTGTCTTTGGCAAACAAAAATCACCTACCTACCTACCTACCCACTTATAAAATCCTGGGTCGGGAAACAGCAAACAAATATATATTTAAGGATGGCCTGACAATTTAAGCAATTTATATATAATTATTCATATGTGTTTTACATCATTGCCTGGCACTTGTAATCATGTCTAGTTGGTTTTGTATCTTGAAATACTTGTTTTACATCATTTGGTGCAATGGAAGGTTTAGAGCAACATAAAAGGGTGATAAGTGTGTCTACAGTGTACCAAACAGTCGTTTGCAGGAAGGTATTTTCAGCAGAGGTAGTTTAATGCAGAAAATATATGTTTGCGCCACAATTCTTGGATGCTGCTTGTCAGTTTGTGAATTAAATGTGTGTGTAAAATAAAAATGGTCCCTTGGTGATAATTAAGACGCAGATGTATGCGTGCGTGTTTGAGGGTCTCCCAGGGGTTATGGGGACAATGTGTGTTATTGTTATAGCTACCTTCTCACTCATGTTGTAATAATACCTAGATCTTTTCAAAAAATGCAATATTTGTATTTTGGCAATTTGTATAGATACAGTAGATGACGCGGCCATAAGGAAGGACAATGAAGTTCTGTTGGAAGACATACTACAGTTTTGCCAGAGACCTGACCGAAAGCAAGTCGAGAATATCCTTCTTATAGGCAAGAACGGTGCAGGAAAGAGCGCTCTAATTAACACATTAATACACGTGATAGTGGGAAGGCATATACAGAAGTCTAAGGTTGGAACTGGAGTTGCTCAGACAAACACTCTTAGGCTTTTAAGGTATACACTTTAAAGAGACAATCTTGAAGTATTATTCAAGCATTAAAATGAGTTTTTCAATGTGAGTTTGACTATAAAAATACCTGTTTTCATATAAGAATATATAATGAAATAAATTGAAATTTGTTGGATCTAAATAAAAAAATAAAAAAAATGCTATTTTACTATACTGTTTTACTATTTTCGTATATATAATATAATTTAACGGTGAAAATTCGGAATTTGCAACAAAACAAAAATGCTTTAAACTGAAGTATTGCCCTTGATTAACGAAAAGTACGATTTAATTCTGATTGTATCCATGATAACTTTAATACATGAGATCTGATTTTACCACATATTTGTTTGAATATCAGATTTAACAATGAACACAATTAAAGGGTGACAATAATTTATTGCCATTGATTTTTGAAAATTATGAAAAACATCACTTCGAGTACAACTTCATTAAACGAGTTTTAATTTTGACGAAATTTTAGTAGAAGGTTTGTTTATGACTGGCACCATTGCGGTGGTATTAATCAACTTTAGTGATAATTTATAAATATCGTAATGAAAATTTAGAGGTCCACTCCAAATGTCGTATAATGGGGCTTTAAATCTTCTGAAAATGTGTAAACTCTGAAATAAAAATAAACATTGATGTCAATACTCAACTTTTGAAATAAAATCTGCTATGCATAAATAGATATGAGTAGAGCGAAATGTGATTCATGGATGCTTATGGTTTGCCTGCGTTCAAAACATAGTACTGTGTTTATTGCAATGGACGCTTTAAATTTGAAGATACATTGTCAAATACCTCTTTTCTCTTCAATTACTTTCCATAATTAAGAATATTGTTTAAAGGCGGTTAAATTATTTCGATAACTTTTAAGGCATGACTGTTATTATATATTACAACTCATTTTTATAGCCCCTTGAATACAATATTTACGGTTAGTCGTATATCCCCAAATCAAAACTTTGTATTTTATAACTATGCCATTATAGTTACACATCATAATATTATTGATTCCAGAAATAAAGAACTAAATAAAAGAAGAAAAAAAAAGAACAAATATGTTAAGGGCTGTTAAGTGATTTTAATTGATGCATACATCTTAATTTCGTTAAAGTTCATATACGTATATATTTGTTTTAAACTTTCTTTTAATTCCAGACACGAAAACTGCGGGGTAAAAGTAGAAGATGTTTGCGATTCTAGTAGGAAGGAGCTTCTACGTGAGCTGATTCCCCGCCTTCCAAATGTGTTTGATATGGCAGGAGTAGGCAACGAGAACGAAGAAGCACTCACAGAAAAGCTTAAATATATCATAGGGGGTAAGATTTGTAATAAAACTAATTATAATAAAAATCGAATAAATTTTCATACATGATCTATTTTCTTTGGCCACAATTATATATATGTCAGTTTGCCCAACCCTAACCTTAGATGTTTCAGATGGGTAGGTAGGAAAATTAGATTTCTTCAATGTATGGCATATACATGTAGCAGTTTGTTTGGAAAATATTAACTTTGTACATAAAATTCCTATCTAAAATAATTGGTAAATCAAATTAGTAAAGAGGAAACAGTGGTGTTTCTTTTCACTGTCGAAGGGCTAGTCAAGTTTAACCAGGTAGCGGAGTGAGAATTCAATTTTATATTTATATATATATTTCTACTGAAAATAAATGTTTGGATTCTGTCCGAGCATTATTTAATTAAATTGTGGGCGTGCACATTCTATAAAGAAGAGCACACCGTTAGATAGGTTCTTTCATTTTTCTAAATGTATGCGTGGACCAATTGCATTTGTTTACAATGGTCAATAATTGCGTGGGTGGGTGATGCGTCCCCGTCTTAGTTGCTCCCACACCTGTTGCTAAGAAATATAAAAAGATCGCACACAGGGAAAGTAGCATTCAAGGAGGACAGTCAACCACAAAACACAGAAACAAACATCCAAACAGACAAACAAGAAGGCAAAAGAAATAAGAAAAACAAACCTATGAACTATAAAAACAGAGACAATTACCACAACCACTCGACCGACTAAATAGCTTGATGTATGTACGCGTGATAGATGTACAGTTTCCTTTGGTATGCTGTGGCGGGTCTTTGGGTGATGATCCGTGCGTATTTCTGCGCTCTTTCCTATACTCTGGAAACGGTTAATACGTACACGGTTCCTGTTCAGATAGAACATTCCAACCCGAGGTTAACATTTTTGATAGGAAACGAGACTGCTTTAAAGTTGTGAGCGTTGAAATTGCTATTAGTCGAAGTTTTTACTTCTTTTTACAGAATTAGTTCATCAAATTCTAAGTTATGATGCACAACATGTTTTATCCAACCCCAGGCCCGTAGCCATTGCTTGTATCGGACAAAAAAAAAAGTTCATTGTAACATTTTTAAAACCTACTTCAGTTGTTGGTACCTTCCAAAAAGTCGGCCTCTGTGTGCCTCAACGTAGCTGCGGGACTGAACCCGTTAAGTTAAGATGTTCCAATCCGTGTATAATATAAAATGATGAAACATAAATAAACTACAAATTTCTTTTACAGGTTACATTGCGCCTGGGACTAGCATTACTACACTTGATAATCTTCAAAAGAAATACGGAGTCGGCAAATTTGGAACAACTTTCAAAAAGGCAAATCCAGACTGGAAAATCACGAAAATTGTCTTTGTGCACAGTTGTATGGAGAGTGTTCCAACGTCAGTCATACAGTGTCTTGTGTCCCTTACAAAAGCTACAAATGAGGAAACTGGCCAATTTCTATGTAAGTAAATAGTTTGTTTTCAAATTGTTAATAAACGTAATAGGTGTTTTTTTCTAAAATAGTTACAATCCCAGATTTATTAGATTTTCATCTAAACCAAATGTTTGTACTATCCTTTGAATATGATCAGCAGTGATATGTTCCTTTGGTAAGGGTGGCTTCCCACACTTTCTAAAGAGGCTAGCCTTAGCTAATTTAACTAGAGACGATTTACAAGTGAGCCCACGAAATACTACAAACTACTTTGAAGTCGAAGAGTATTCATTTGATATAGAATATCGCATGGGTTCTTCTATCCATCGCTTACTTAAAAAATGTATTACAAACACTTGAATTCTTGTTATTTTCTTTTAGTATATATTTTATTGTCTCAAAATAACGCATACTTGTATTGCTTATGTAACAAACAGGAAATCTGTAAGTTAAGTATAAAGTCTCTAAAAGTGGGTTGGGTAAATTTACATGTAAAATTGAGATTTTTGGCTAAAAAGAAGAAAACAGGGTCATTTAAACTGATTGTACTTGTCATATTTCGGGGCTGTTAACTGTTTAACATAATTATTAATAGTGAAAATACATAAATTATTAAAAATAACTTTTTGAGTGGCATTTTATGACATTCTGTGATTTTCAGTTTTTTCAAGGGGGTTATGTTTAAAAATGCATTAAAATCATGTAAAGCTGTAACTTTGAAATTGTTATAAGGTTTTTTTTTAACTCGATAAAATTGCCCCCAAATTGACAATAGTAAGAATTTGCCCACTAAAATGGTACCGGACGTCGTTCTGGCCCATGGACTAATAGTGATAGTATTGTTTAAAATGTGCATTAACATCATAAGGTTTTCATATGCGGAAAGTTATCTGTAGTTGGTATGTACATAGTTGAAGAGCATCGTTATATATTTGCTTGGACATTTAATCTTTTGCTATATAGCAGTTATTAAAAGAGGATTTTAATGTAATATCAAAATGTTATTCTACAATGTGGAATATCAGATGTATTCATTTTACAAAACAATATATAGAACTATCGCTAAGAAAAAAATATTTAAGAAACTAACTTATTATAGCTTTTTGAAAATCAGTCGTTCATTATAGAGATTGATGATTAGATATACCATTCTCCCATTGTCGTGGCCAAATGTTCTTAATTATATTTACAGACGAGGTTGACTTATTCACGGTTATAACAAAGTTTGATCTTGTACCAAGTAACGGAACCACTGACAACACTATAGATACCATTGGTGGTTTAAACCAGTCTGAGACGAAGCTGAGTACTGAGTCAGAAACTACGTCAACCGACAAATCCAACAATGATGAACGAGTCGTACCTATGTCGGAATTCGAAAAGATCGAAAAAAGTATCGCTAAAGAGTTTAACATAAATGGCGCGCTCAAGTATAACATGATTCGATGGGTCAGCTATGTTGACCAAGTTGGTTTTATTGATAACCCCAACATTGACAACATCGCACTAAACTTCCTGAAATTGATGGTGATGCCACGCGCAGAGAAAGGTGAAGAGGTTACACCCATCTTGACTTGGCGTGTATTATTCATACTGAATATCAGATGGATTCTGGATTTGGCCATCGAAAACGCAGGGCTGGCATGGAACACCAACTTTATGACTGATGAAGTTATTCTGGCATTGAGCGGCGTGGGCTTTTCAATAATTCTGTACATTTTGTGGAGTCTATTCTCTGCTATCATACGCTTGTTTTCTGTATAACAAACAAGAAAACATACACAGGAAAGTAGCACCTAGATAATGGTAGGAATTGAAAGTGCTGAGTTTTGATAATATCGATAATATGAATCCTGACCTGTTTAATACATGTATATCGAAGTGTGAGTTGAACACTATTGTAACTATATAGAGTTTAATTAACATTGTTGAAGTGATACGGGAAATAATTCCCGAGTGAGAAATAGAAACGATTGCGTTTTCGCACGAGTTTCTATATCGCAAGAATATTTCTCACGAGTGAACTATTTTCCGTATGACGACAAAAATGTTAATTAAACTATATAATACACTCAGTACATTTGAAATGCACATCTTTTTGCTGATGAAATTTATTATGATCCCATAAAGCTACAACAACAAAATTGTGTAGTATTCATACATCATCTTTATTACATTCATTTGGCAAATTTCATCAATATCGTACAGAAGATTCATGTATTTTTACTTATTCAAAGTCACCCACTTCATAAACCAAAGTCACAAAGTTAATATCGCGTGTGACCACCTCGAGCGTTTAACAATGCCTGGCACCTTCGTCGCATTGATGCAATTTTTGTGGCTATAGACCTTTGAGGAATATTCCTCCACTCTTCCACTAACGCACGACGGAGTTCAACAATATTTTGTAGGATGGGGCCACCCCACATACAGCAGGTATCACTCGCAATTATCTCGCCCAGAACAATATTCATGTGCTCGATTGGCCATCATTATCTCCGGATATGTCGCCAATCGAGCATGTCTGGGATATGTTAAAAAGTCGCGTGTATGGGCGTGTTCACCCGCCGCAAAATATTGTTGATCTCCGTCGTGCGTTAGTGGAAGAGTGGAGAAATATTCCTCAAAGGTCTATAGCCACAAAAATTGCATCAATGCGACGAAGGTGCCAGGCATTGTTAAACGCTCAAAGTGGTCACACGCGATATTAACTTTGTGACTTTGGTTTATGAAGTGGATAACTTTGAATAAGTAAAAACGCATGAATTTTATGTACGATATTGATGAAATTTGGCGAATGAATAAAATAACGATGATATATGAATACTTCAAAGTTTTGTTGTTGTAGCTTTATGGGATCATAATAAATTTCATCAGCAAAAAGATGTGCGTTTTCAAATGTACTGAGTGTATATATTCTGTGATGAATTTCTTTCCAATCGTCTTTTGACACAAGTATTCCTTCTTCTGTCACTCCTTTGGCGACAGCGCGGAGTAATATCATGACGTCAATTCGTGACGTCTATCGTTTAGTTCATAACATTTGGCTACTGTGCTATCTTGCACACTAGGCGAGATAGCAGAGTAGAGGAAGGGATATGTTATAGATTTTTTCAAACTGGGAAATTTCTATAATTCATCTCAGAATATATAATATATATAAATAAAGCACAAGATACAATATTGTCACACTAAGCCCTCGATATATGCATTGGAAATCTATATAACATACTAAATGACAACCCGATACACCTAAAAGTACGTTTTTGGTGAATTGACCATATGTACTTTTGCATACGTATATTTAAAAAGATAGAAAAGCTTGTTTTAACTTTTAAAATCTCTTTCGCTTGGCAAATAAATGTATAAATGTGAATAACTATTGTTTGAACATAAATAAATAGTCTCCATTTACACTGTCCCGATTTGAGGAATAACAAAAATGTAAGAGTGGTTTTGCCTCTGTCAGTAATATTGTTTCCCTTTTAATCCTTTTTGCATCAGATACTTTGCTTCTTCTTGTATTTATCCTGTATTTGTGTTTCTTTTCTTTGTATTGAATGTGCGTTTTTGGTTAATTGTGTTCTTCTATACTTGCTACATTACATACTTTTGTATCTAATTTTAAACTACTAGTGTTCTTAGTTTTAGAACTCCTCGACAATTCCCGTACAACGTTTGACGCAGGCAGGCCAGTAATTCGATAAAAGTTGAACGTTCGCAGTCTCCTTCATTTTGAATATTCTTTCAAACCATGTCCTTTTTCGAAATTCAAATGAATGTACATGCGGCATTTTCCGTTTATTAGCATAAAATTGTTCTTTTAATGTCTAATTATTTAGTGGACAAATGTTCATAAAATGTGAGTGAGGCAAATCAAAAATGATCTACAATGTGTACAGTTTATCCAACTATGTTGCTAAATGAATTTTAGATACACCTTGTCAAACGTTGCTGAATGTTATTCTGGTTCCAATTTAAGTAACTATGATTATACTTATCAAAGTGGTTTAATGTTTTGTCGTTAAAGTCGCCAAGCTATGCTTTCCATGTCAATGTAAAAAACAATTATCCAAAGTTTGAAACTATGGTACATTTAAAACAGCTTACTTTTTAATACATATGGCAACAATGTCAAATCGTATCAAGCGAAACAAGCCATGGCATGATTTTAGAAACGACCGATGTCATCGACACATTCGTGCATTGTCTTGAGTACAACACGTTACAGTCAAAACAAAGATGCATACAAGGATGTTATGTATGTTTAAATCAATTACATATACTAATAAATAGTAACACGAACAACACATATCGCTCTACTGACTGTATGGAGTCTGTGGTTGTGCACTTGGCCCTGCACAGAGCAAATTGACAGTCGAACAAATAAACTACTGCAAGTTCCGAAAGTTGTACCCATGGAGAGAGGACAAATCCCATTTTATATCATTTTATATTTGTGTCTCGAGTCCCTAAATGGCCATACCAAATGAGAAATAATTGCATTCATATTTGGACAAGATATGTATTTTTTTCCTGATTACCCGCTAGAAAACACCAGTGGGTGGAGCCAAAAACGAAAAGTTAGTATGCATCTGCAGATCCTTGACTAAGAAATACACCACATATGAACTTGAAATTTCAAAGATTATAGATTATAGAGGGAGTTAGAGTCGCAAGGCGGAAACTTCAAAATTAGTAAATTAGTAAATTACTGCAAGTTCCCCAAGTTTTACCCCAGTAGAGGGGCGCTATATGCTTGAGCAGAAACAGGTTTTATATACTCCTAAATGACCATACCAAATTAGAAACAAATGCATTCACATTTGGACCCGATATGCCTTTGTGTTGTTTTTGGATTACCCCACTGGGGACCTCAGTGGATGGAGCCAAAATACCAAATCTTATTTTACATCTACACATCCTTAACTAAGAAACAACTTAATAATTCAAAGGGTATAGAAGAAGGCAGAAACTATGTAATAGTAAATTACAATAAGTTCCCCCAAGTTGTACCCCTGTAGAGTGGTCGCTTCAAGAGAGAGATCAAAATCCGTTTTATATATGTTGTGCCTTGAATCCATCAATGACCATACCGAAATAATTTAATCATAACCATTCACATTTGGACAATATAAATATTTGTGTTGCTTTTGACCCGATTACTCTCTAGGGGGTTCCAGTTGGTGAAGCAAATATCTGTGACATTATTGTGCATCTACACATCCTATCTAAGAAAAACACCATACAAGAACATGAAATCTCAAAGGGTGTAGAAGGAGTAAATTTCATAAAAATAAGTATAAAAGTCGGAAATGCAGCTTTCACAGAATTCAATAAACCACAAACACCCAAAAGGACAAACATGAATGGCAAAGTTAACAAAGAAAAAAGGCATATGACGTCACAAACACAAAAAGGGTTGACAATAGGGCTATGTCTTGGAACGGTCAGTGGCAAAAAAAGGCCACTGGGGGTTTACACGAATATCTGAAATAGCAAATTACTGCAAGCTCCCCAAGTTGTACCCTATAGAGGGCCCCATTACACAGGAGGATAAAACCCGTTTTATAAATGCCCCCGAGGATGGAGCCAAAATATAAAAGCTTATTGCGTATCTACAAATCCTAAATCCTTAACTAAGAAATAAAGCAAATATGAGCTCGAAATCTCAAAGGGTATAGAAGGAATTAATGTCACGAGCACAAAACTCGTAGTAGTAAATTACTGCAAGTTCCCAAAGTTTTACCCCATTACACAGGAGTTCGAAAACCGCCTAAATGATCATTCCAAACTAGAATTGTAACCATTCACATCTGGACAAGAGTAATTGTTGCGATTTTTTACCCGATTACCACCCCCCATCCCCAGGGGGCCCCAGTGGACAGAGTCAAAATCCAAGACATTAGTGCACGTTTACACATCTTAACTAAGAATTACACCACACATGAACGTGAGATCACAAAGGGTATAGAAGGGTATAGAGGGAGTTAGCGTCACAAGACCAAAACTCTGTAATAATAAATTACTGCAAGCTCCCCAAATTGTACTCCTGTAGAGGGTCCCCTATATACACGAGGTTGTGCCTCGAGTCTCTAAATTACCATACGAAATTAGAATCAAATTCATTCACATTTGGACAAGAAATGTGTTTTTTTCATATTTTTTACCCAATTAACCATAACAGGGCCTCAGTGGGCCGATACAAAATCCGAGAACTTGCTGCAACTCCTTGGGTCATACAATTAAAAAAAAATAGTTAACCCTGAATCCACGACGGCAGGTTTTCAGTTGTTACTGGTCCTATCCGGCTGGTTTTCGAACTTGTTTGAGCTTTCATTGATAGTAACAATCAGGCAAAATTTAGTAAAGATCAAATGATAAATGAAGGTGCTAGAGCGTTCACACGGCAGAAAATGTTATTTTTCAGAAAAACAAGGACCATTCTGGTGTTACTAATCCGATCTGGCTGATTTTCAAATTTATCCCAGCTTTCATTGATATAAAGACACAGACAAAGATTGATACATATCAAATTATAAATGAAGTTGTTAGAGTGTTCACCGGGCAGAAGATGGCATTTTTCAGCAAAACAAGGGCCATAACATCGGTGTTACTAATTCGATCTGGCTGGTTTTCAAACTTGTCCGAGCTGTCATTGACATTAAACATATATGCAAGTTTGTTAAAGATCAAATAATAAATAAAGGTGCTAGAGTGTTCACAATGCAGAATATGGGATTTTTCAGCCAATCAAGCGTCATAACTCCTGTGAATCTAATCCGATCTGACTGGTTTTCATACTTGCCCGAGTTTTTATTAATATAAAAAATCTGGCAGAGTTTGGTAATTATCTGATTAACAATGAAGGCCCTATCGTGTTCACAAGGCACACATTAACGGACGGCAGACGACTGACAACTCCATAACCTCTGCTGGCCTTACAACTATAATAATGAATAATCTTTTAAACAGTATACACTATTTTCGCGCTTGTGATAGGATCTTATAGAAACCACAGCTTCCAAACGCAATGGCATCGTTGGTCCGCACTGTACTGCATACAAGGAGCAATATATCAAAATACAACAGAAAGGGTGGTGAAGACAGGGCTACCGACTTGGAACGGTCAATAGGCAATAAGGCCTACAGGTTAGCTTAAATAAATTGTATGTGTACACAATCTTCGCTATTATCCTGTCTTCAGGGTCCAAATAGACAAGACAGTGTAAACAAAACGACATCCATCCCATCAAAAGAAATTCTCTAACAATAAATTCCACATTCAGAGAAAATAACAAAAGAAACACTAAGATGTTGTTGTAAAGCTATATCAAATACAAAATAAGAAACATCTTATAATTGTACTGATCAACCACAGCAGGTCGGGGTTTCAGTAGCTGCAATCATAGAGTCCCAAGAGGTTGTCCGCTCATCGCACAAGGGGAAAGTGAAGCGTAGTGACTGACTGTAGAGGGGTCAATCAATAAACAATCACTAAACACGCAGCGCGTTGTAATACTAAAAGGTCGTACGCTTTTCTGACGAACTTCCTGATTAATTTTGTAAAGTGAAGCAGGAAATCCGCCAGATTCCTTTAACTTACGAAGTTTATAGACCACATCTCCATAAAATAAGGGTTGTGATTATTGCTAGTCGCAGAAGAGTTTTAAGGTTGGTGTTGTACTTCTCCAGTAGGTTTTCGTTGCGGCGGTAGAATTTTGAGAAAGATCTACGTAGTTTGTGATAACGAAAACCCAACGCTGAAGAAGTTTACTTGTAATAACTTGATTTCGAACATTGAAGTTAACATCATTACAAGCTCTAGCAAAACGAATGAGCTGGGAGAACCCCGTAAGATGTAGCACGAGGTACATCCCCATCCAGGTGTGGATAGTTAACGATGTTAAAGTTGAAGTCATCCCTGTTATCATAGATTTTAGTATGCATGAAATCATTAGAAATCGAGAGATGAAGATCGAGTAATGCTGCTTCAGTTTCCGAACTGTTGACTTTATTCAACGTGAGCTCTTGCGGATAAATGTTAGTAACCATATGAGCAAAGAACGGATTATCATAATTGAGTATGTCATCTAGATACCGAGATGTATTATTAAACGCATCAATAACTTCACTGTGGCTAGCAGGTGACAAACTCAACATAAATTCTCTTTCATAGCAGTAAAAAACAAATATGCGACAAGTGGGGCACAGTAGGTACCCATAGGAATACCAACAACCTGGATCTGATAAAGATATTATCGAGAAGGAAAGATAACGCTCTACAAACATCGGCACTCGTCCACAAATTTTAATTATCTATAGGGGCGTTAGTAAAGAAAGCACTGACATTATTACAAGCTAGAAAAGTTATACCTTCTCTAGCAACTGTCTTCATAATAAGCAATTTAGCTTTGATTAGATTATGCGGTAAAGTAGTTTATAGTGTGGAAAAGTCTTAGGTGCTTAGAGAAGAGGCATAACAATGCTTACACCGTAGTTTATCAAGGACTTCTCCACAGTTTTTAATAGACCAAAACAGATTGATTCTCGGAAAGTCAGGAAGTTAAAAGTTTTGATATATTGGTCGTGGTACATGAACTTGAATTAGCATTAAAAACGTATTTGTATGGAATTTTGTGTAGTTTGTGTATCCAGTACATTGTAGGGAGCCTCGTAGGCTTACTCTTTACAGAAACCTTTATAGTCTATAAAGTTCACATGCTGGGAAACACTTGGTTCAGGTTTTTGGTTAATGTTTTTTTAGAATGTATTCATCTCCAGTACCATCAAAGGTATTGCTTTGAAACTTGGCACGTGCATTGACTGGGAGTAATACCTGACATGTTGACTAAACCTCACACCACCAGTGACGTTGACTTTGACTTTAAAGACTAATTAACATAGGCAGTTTACAGGGATAAAGGTTCTGGTTCAAGTTTTGTTGAAGGTTTAATTCTTCAATACCATCATTAAATGAAACTGTGTTTTTGGTTCTTGAATGCTACATTTCCGTTTCGATGTTTATATCTATTTAGTATGTGGATTGAATGGGGTACGTACTAAGCCTCTTATTAAGTCCCACCTCACTAGGACATTGACTTCGACTTTATTAAAACTGTTATTCATTCCGATTTTTGAAGATCGCTGAGCCCGATATTTACAGATATCGGTGGTACATTCTTAAATACGTTTGGTTTCTTATATGAATTTCGATTAGGTGGTTCCACTACTCCATCCTTGATAGGTTCCGAGTATTGTTTAATCATCCTTAGGATATGTTGTCTGCTTTTTAATTTAGTCTTTTTACTGTTACCTGTGATATGCATCGTTTAGGGCAAAGCGTTTTGTTAGAAACTGGAACCACACGCCGCTGGCCATTAAATGGTGTGAAAACACATCATAGAAAGTTCCATGTTTACCGTCATTTGCATACCATCTGCGGGATGGCTCAAATTTCTGTACTGTTGGCATTTTAAATACTGAGTTCTGCTCCAACCCGTGGCTAGAGGGCATGAACGGTAGCAAGCACTTTTCACTACCGTTCATAAACAGTCTCAATCAAACTTTTTTGTATTTATCGTGTTCAACAATTTCCAGATATCTCCTTTCATACTTTTTTATATGTCACAGTAGCGTTGCATGTGCAGTGTGGCGGCGGTAAAACGTCTCCCCGTGGTTGCAATCAGAACTGTTATTCATTCCGATTTTTGGAGATCGATGAGCCCGATATTTACAGACATCGGTGGTACATTCTGAAATACGTTTGGTTTCTTACTTGAATTTCGAATAGGTGGTTCCACTACTCCAGCCTTATAGGTTCCGAGTATTGTTTAGTCACCCTTAGGATATGTTGCTTGCTTTTTAATTTAGTCTTTTGACTGTTACCTGTGATACTCCAGATGTCTCCTTCCATACTTTTTTATATAAAAAAGACTTTAGTCAATTAGTCAACTGTACATGGTTTAATAGTTTGGTTGAAACATAATAAAGGTAAATGTATATACCTATAATACCATCAAAGCTGTTGCTATACGGTTGGTACATTGATTTGGGTAAAGCATAACCATCTCAATAAGCCCCACCCGACCATTGACCTTAATCTTGACGTTTTTAAACAAACGAAACACATTTTTACAGGGTTTACGTTTTTGAGTAAAGTTTGTTTTAAGGCATATATCGAAAATACCACCAACCGTATTGCTTCATATGTACATTGACTGGGGTAATAGCTGACTCTTTGATTAAGTACAACAGCACAAGTGACATTGACCTTGAATTTAAATACAAAATAACTTAGGACTTTAACAGGTATTGGTTCAGCCATATCTATGAAACCTTGAAGGTACATTGACTGTGGTAAGGGGTATTAAACCGACTAAGCCCATCCCACCAGTAACCTTGAAAAAAACACTAGAGCACTATTTCACCGCAAGTATGTAATTGATGTTGGAAATCAAATGATAACGTTTCACTTGTGATTCTTAACATTCACTGGGGTTACCTTTACCCATTGACACTTTTCCCCCGTGTCGAATCAACCATCCTTGTGGATGAACAGGAATCCGGTAGGCGCAGCAGCCCGGTGACCTTGCTGCTATTATTAAAGCTTACCTTGTACTATTCGTTTTGTTATAGATGGCGGGGATTTCTTTATTTACACTGTCCTGTTTTAATGGGATGACAGTAGCGAAAGTGTGAGGTTTGGTGCACCCTAGAACCGGTTTAAACTCCCAGTGGCCTACTTTGCCACTGACCGTTCCAAGGCGGTAGCCTTATTTTCAACCCTTCTGTGTTTGTGGTGTCGTTTGCTTTTATTATTACTTTTGCCTTCTTGTTTGTCTGTTTGCGTGTTTGTTTCTGTGTTTTGTGGTTGACTGTCCTCCTTGAATGCTACTTTCTCTGTCCGATCTTTTTATATTTTTTTATTTCATTTTAAGCCCTAACAGACTCTTGTTCTTTATACTATGGATCAGTAAAAGGTGGTAACATGTACAAACACAACACTACGCACAATTACAACATACATGACATGAAATGAAAGACACTGTCAATATTCAAGAATATCACCCCCAAAAAACTCACAAAGGATAGCATCCATATTTCGGGTTTAATAAACAGATATTTGAAACAAATTATAATTACTACGAAGACAAAATTGTACTAGATATAGCAATATACTTTAGTATCTAACGTTCTATTTCAAATAATTAAAAGTGGATATAAAAGTCGAACATGAAATGCAGCAATCAAGGACCACAGTGAGCCACACACACGCACAGAAACAAACAATCAAGGACCACAGTCAGCCACACACACGCACAGAAACAAACAATCAAGGACCACAGTCAGCCACACACACGCACAGAAACAAAACAACAACTACAATTATGAGGAAAAGGTTAGATTTAGACATCACAAACATAACAGGGTTGACAATAGGGATACCGCCTTGGAACGGGCATTGGCAAAACAAGCCTCTGCGCGGTTTAAACCAGGATCTAGGGTGTACCAAACCTTACTCCTACCCTACTGTCATCCCAATAAAACGGGACAGTGTAAATAAAGATACCCGTCAGGTTACATTCTCTAACAAACAAGGCAGCATCTATAGACAATACACTCAAGTGATATGAAAACGCAACACGGGAATTTCCGCTATATATTGTATGTACAATATGCTGCTTTTAATCGAATGGTACATGGCTATGTAAGACATTTCCTTTGGAAAAAATACTAAAACAACAAATAATACAGCAAATAGTATTCCTGCAATGTTTCATTATTCACAGAGTACGCGTTTGGCTCAAACATGTGAGCAAACTTAGGACGCAAAATTTTGCAAACTATTTACGTTAAATACAGTACTGAACTAGCTCAATTTTTCGAAGAGCAACTTCAACATTGATGAAGTTCTTGTTACAAAGTGTAGTGTGATTAAAACGTCTACAACATCACAGTTGTGTCCTTTCTCTAGTCAACTGCAACGTTTTTTTAAAAAAAACATCTTGGGATTTCTTTGGAATATTATGTGCAATTAAGTTTGCAGTATATACAATATATAGCGGAAATTCCCGTGTTGCGTTTTCATATCACTTGAGTGTTTGAGTAAAACACATACATGATAGTGTATATATAACATAGAAAAGCCTAGAAAGTCACGGTGCATTATTCAATGACTTCGCAGAAGCCAGAGCAACAAGAAAAAAAGCGTTAAGCGTACGACAATACAAGATTAAAGACAAACACCGAACGCTACCGTCGGTCCACAATCTGTCCCGCCATCGCAAAATCCAAACAAATAGCATAGTGGCGAACTGCAAAAGGGTCAACCAATACACATGCAGTGCGTTGCTGACACAGTTGTTGTTTCCTTCCTGAGATAGGAACAGAAGCATACTTCTGCCGGTTTCACCAACAATTCCTTAAGTAAATAAGTAACTTATATGTGTTTCACCAAGAGAAATTAAGATTCTGTTTAAAAATTTAACTAAGTAAAAATGTAATTAAATATCGATTGAAATTTATCTATTCTGCAATCAGTGTAAAGAAATGCATGCAGTTTTCATGCACCACAAGCGTATGATCACAGCTTCTTTGCTGATCATCATTTCTGATAAAAGAAACCATTTTAACTATAATATGTATTTTATGTATTTAGTTATGTTGCAGTGGTTAGTCTCAAAACTAGACTTATCCAATCTGAACCCACTCGAATAAAATCTCAAATCGAACATATATGTGTTTACATGCATTTCGTTTGTGGATATGGACTTAAATTTAAGATTTTAAGTAGCTAAGTATATAGAGGATCTTACATGAGTACTCATTCATTATTGAATTTATTAAACGAGTTGGCAAAATGATGCATTAGCATTATATCATTTGTGCTAACGAGTTTAATAAATCCAATAATGCATGAGAACGAATGTTAGATTCTATTTATCACATAGCCTGTTGCTTTAACACGTCAGAACACGTACATTAACGTGACGTTCATGACTTCATTAACGTCATGTTATACCACTAGTGGAATATCGAAAATATTGAATGGTGTTATTATACTTCCACACCGCATGTTATGTGTTAAATACTGTTATTGAATATGCAGGTACATGGTTATGTGGTAAACTAGCTATTGTAGATTTTGTTCCAAGATGGAATACACTTAGGGACCAGGCAATATTTATTGGGGGGTTGGGACCGGTGCAAAATGGCATGGGACAGGTACTTTTTTTGTCGCGACAAACCATGGGACGATACTTTTTTTTTCGCTAGCTTGCCATGGGACGTACACTTTTTTAAAGTCAAATTCTTTCCCCCTTCCCCCCCCCCCTCCCCCCACCCAAAGACTTTAAAACAATTACAAATATTGAAGCAGTGATATTAGACCATAAAAGGCCCCCTTAACAAAAACATAGGCTTCTGGCGAATGTTTGCTGCAACTCTGCGGCAAACATTGCTGCAAAGCTGCGGCAGACAAGTTTGCGGCGAAGTTGCGGTACAATTTTACCATGCAAATGAAGTATGCAGCAAAGTTGCAGCAAACAAATATACAAATGAGGTTCTGGTGATGTTCACCGCAACTTTGCCGCAGACATCATTTGCATAGTAAAAGTGTGCGGCAACTTCTCAGCACACTTCAGTTGCATAACACTTTTATCTGTAATCTTCTGGCGATGTTTTGGCGATGTTTGCTGCTACTTTGCCGCAGGCCTCATTTACATTGTAAACATTTTGCAGCAAACTTCATTTGCATAAAACATTTCTCTGCAATGTTCTGGTGATGTTTTTCAAAATAAATAATGGACTGAAATTATAAAATAGAACAATGGTGCGCCGTTTGTAAAAAAAGCTTGAAAACATTTAGTTTTTTTCACTAGGGGCTGGCGTGGCGCAGTCGGTAGCGCGGCGGATTTGTAACCGGAGGCCCCGGGTTCAATCCTCCGTGGTGCCACTGAGTTCCGTCGGTGTGTTCTTGGGCAAGACACTTTTCCTTAGCCTCGTCCGTTGGATGGGGACATAAACCGGGCGGTCCCGTGTATCGGTCTATCCTCCGAGCACGTTAAAGAACCATAGGAATCTATTCGATAATAAGAGTAGGGCAGGTTCCCGGATTCCTATGTATCCTTCCCCTCTCTCTGGGGCGGCTCTAAATAACCTATATCGTATTGATGAGCCGTTAAACAACATTCAATTCACTATTTAACAAGGACTGCACCATATTTAAATAAATTGACACGATTTAAATAAATCGACAATATTTTAAAAAATGCTCTCGATTTAAAGTATATCCTTACGATTTAGATTATATCCTCACGTTTTAACTAAATGGTTTTGATTAAATAATTGTTTGTCAATTCTAAATAAATGGACCTTTGTTTTACTAAATGTGCAACAATTTAATTAAATTCACTATATTTAAATAAATCGACACAATTTAAATAAACTGACACTATTTAAATAAATCCTCACAAAATTAAAATCTGCCATTTCTGCATTACTCTCATTTTCATGGAGATGTCGAGCGCTGTCATTTTGCATTACTCCCATTTTTATGAAGATGTCGAACGCTGTCATTTTTGCATTACTCCCATTTTCATGGAGATGTCGAGCACTGTCATTTCTGCATTACTCCAGTTTTCATGGAGATATCGAGTACTGTTGAGCGCTGCCACTTCTGCATTACTCTCATTTTCATGGAGATGTCGAACGCTGTCATTTCTGCATTACTCTAATTTTCATGGAGTTGTCGAGCGTTGTCATTTCTGCAGTACTCACATTTTCATGGAGATGTCGACTGCTGTCATTTTTGCATTACTCTCATATTTATGGAGATGTCGAGCGCTGTCATTTCTGCATTACTCTTATTTTCATGAACATGTCAAGCACTGAAATTTCTGCATTACTCCAAATTTCATTTCGATATTGGCGCTGTCACTTCTGCATTACACTCATTTGCATGGAGATGTGGAGCACTGTCATTTCTGCATTACTCTCATTTTCATGGAGATATCGAGCGCTGTTGAGTACTGTCATTACTCTAATTTTCATGGAGTTGTCGAGTGTTGTCATTTCTGCATTACTCACATTTTCATGGAGATCTCGAGTGCAGTCGTTTCTGCATTACTCCCATTTTTATGAAGATGTCGAATGCTGTCATTTTTGCATTACTCCCATTTTCATGGAGATGTCGAGCACTGTCATTTTTGCATTACTCCAATTGTATGAAGATGTCGAATGCTGTCATTTTTGCACTACTCCCATTCCCGTGGAGATGTCGAGCACTTTCATTTCTGCATTACTCTCATTTTCATGGAGATGTCGAGCACTGTCATTTCTGCATTACTCACATTTTCATGGAGAAGTCGAGTACAGTCATTTCTGCATTACTTCCATTTTTATAAAGATGTCGAACGCTGTCATTTTTGCATTACTCCCATTTTCATGGAGATGTCGAGCGCTGTCATTTCTGCATTACTCTGATTTTCATGGAGATGTTGAGCACTGTCATTTCTGCATTACTCCCATTTTCATGGAGATGTCGTGTGCTGTCATTTCTGCATTACTCCCATTTTCATGGACATGTCACTAACTGTAGCAGTCAAATAGGCACCAATGGTGCCTGGAGGTGCCTGGATATATTAGAATCAGCACCAGACAAACCAGCACTAGACAAACCAACAAACGTATATATACACACATCTACCTATTGAGGTCATACTGATCATATTATTTTGCACTTGGGATAAAATTTATTTTTTCTGGTTTTAAATGTTGGAGTTATCATGGTGTTTGGTATTTAAAAATGTTCTTGCAAATAAATGTTTAAAAATAAGGTTCCACGAAACAAATTACACTTGGCTAAATTACTTGTTCAAGTGGTACGTCCTTTGACATAAAATACAAATTTCACTTTTAATAGTAGTACAGTACAGCTCATGCGAATCCCACACTTTACTCGTTTCGCCGAGTTTGGTCGTATCGAGTGCCGCGCAGATCTACGCGAAGTCAGTGTTTGGACTCGGCGAATCCACGCGGCGAAAGTACGCCATTGTCGAGTCACTCATCAGAGTGATCAAACACTCCGAGTGACTCCTCGTAGAATCCAATTAACCATGAGTGTACAACTGTGATTATTTTTTATTGGGAATAAAAAGAAATCTAAATTATCCGACACTTTTTCAACTTGTCCGACAGCACGCTTGAAAAAGCAATCAATCGCCAGAAAAAGTACAAACAATGCGACGCCGAGTGAATCTTTTTCTGAGCAAAGTTGACACGACTGATAAATACAATGAAAATATTTCGAAACAAATACGTATTTCAATACTTTTAATGCATTTAATCACAAGTTTTATTCGTTTCTGTTGTCCAAAAGTCACAGTCTTCAACCGACATAAATACCCATAATCCTTGGCCATGTATGTACCTTTTAACAAGGCGGCACTAACAACGGGTTTATAACTCGAAATTCTTTTTTAAAAAATCTGACTAAAGAACCCATCGATGTATTAATAATAAACAGCCGAAAATGATAAATTTGTTACAAATAACGATTATTTAAAAATATAATTATAATTTCCAGTATAATAATTACTGACTGAATTTTATGTTCAGTCGCCGCGAAGCCGGTAATAGGAACCACCATATAACTGTCGTGACCCAGTATAAATAATCCGGGCATTCGAATTTTCCCGCATCCGCTTTTCCAAAACAAAAGTAAAATTGTCTTCTGCATCGATTTTTTCTAAAGTTATTGAATAATTATGCATTAAAATGACTGCAATTAGAAAAAGTTGCACCTTGTACCTGTGCAGTTTCGACTCGGCGAACTCCGAGTTTGTTTACGCGAAGTATCGTGGCATACTTCCGTGGCGTAAGCACGCCGAGAAGCTTTTCCCACTCCGAGTAGTTTTATCATCTAAACTCTGCGTAATTACCGATTTGTAAATTCCTCACTCGGCGTGAAAGGGTAAAGTGAGGGGTTCGCGTGAGCTGTACTGTAAGTAACTGGAAATAATAAAATTCTGTATAAAGTCTAAGTTTTGCGATGCTGTTTTGGCTAACAGAGTCTTCAGATACAGCAGATCAGACTGGAAAAGTTTGTCGTGATGTTCTGTGAATAAAGAAAAGGCAAATCTGAATTCAAAAGAGTGTGGTGATGTTACGGCGTGCAATAAAAAAAAATCGAATTGGTAAAATTTGTCGCAATGTTGTGGCGAACAAAAAAGGATGCAAGTAAGTTTGTGGTGATGTTATGGTGTATGTTGCAAATAAATAAATGTTTCTGGCGAATGTATAGCTTTTTTGCAAGTTTGCGGCAAATTCGACAAAGATTACCATAATGTTTGCGGCAACATCATCGCTAGTGGCGAACATTGGCGAACAATTAAGAATTGTTATGGTGAACAAAATTGTTCGCTGCATGCTTGCAGCAAACCTCATTTGGTAAGGATGGTGCTTATGGACCAGGCAATATTTATCTGGGCATTGGGAATGGTGCAAAATGGCATGGGACAGGTAATTTTTTTGTCGCGACAAACCACGGGACGATACCTTTTTTTTTCGTTTGCTTGCCATGGGACGTACACTTTTTTTATATAACATTTTTATTTGCACCGGTCCCAACACCCCGATAAATATTGCCTGGTCCCTTACAGGCACATTGTAAGATTTCAGATTTATGAGTTTCCTAAGTTTATCTCTATCACTTTATTTTATGTTTGATGATATTTTTATAGCAGTCTCTTAGTATTATTCTAACAATAAACACGATAACTACTTTGCTCTGGAATAACTTATTCATTCCATACACAGAATATTTGAACCGAACAGAACAGTTTAAGAATAATAACACATGCATGTAATCAGTGGGTTGGTGATACATATATTTGTCTCCCTTGGTCTAAGTTTAAATATAGACATACATGATTTTAATGACTTGACCTAGTTATTCGTTCGAGAATATAGTACGGTTGCAATTTGGATGTATGCATTTAAACTAAAAAGTATTAATTAAGAAACAACTTGAAACGTGAGGCGAATAAATTCCCTCCATTATGTTTCTGAAGGAAAACGAGAAATTGTGTCGTATTTCACAAATTAATATTCCACATTGACAGAAGATAGCATACGTACTTCGGTTTCTGTGGTTTTCCTGGTTCTCTGCTCAGCTGTATTCGCTCATTCGTGGAACGACAACAACAAACAACATTGGTAACATACATATGGTAAGTGTAATTGTATACGCTTGACGGACAAAATGTATATGTGTCACCGCTTGCAGTTCTAAAAATAGGGATGGCAGGTAGGGATGGCGTTTTTGTTCTCCTTTGTGTTTGATATAAATCTACCAGTTAACATATGATTTTGCAGAATTATTTCTTACGTAGGGTCCGCGCCAAACCATAAATTTGGTCGGGCCAGCTGAAATGCACCCATTTTTGTTTGTGCTCGTAAATGTACGATGTAGACACCGTATTTGTATTACACGTAATCTGTATATAGCATTTTATTTCAGTTTTTGGTACTTTCTCTTTTGATTTTCTGAAATTATTTAACATTCCACGTAGTGATTATGTAAAGATCAATCTACATGAGGCCGTTCAATGCAGGCGGGAACGTAAATATGTAGCCTTGATTATAGGCGACGCTTGGAGAGATGAAGACAGGATAATAGCAAGGTTGTCAGGGGCGTTCCTGGGGCTAATTTAGGTATACGCACCATCGAGTTTTGGATTCACAAATGTGCCTAACCCCGCTATACCTTCAATTTTTATTGCATTTTTCGCATTTTTAGCCTTTTTTATTTGTTTGCTTCTTTAATAGCCTGTACGCACGTGCGTCAGTGCGTATGCCCAGGAACGCCCCTGGAACTTGTGTACACTTGAAATCGATTTAAGCTAACCAGTGGACCATATTGCCTACTGACCGTTCCATGTCAGTAACCCTGTCTTCATCACTATTTGTGTTTGTATTTTCCTTTTCATTGTATGGCTAATTTTCTCTCTGATTGTGATACAGTGCGGATCTACGGTGCCAATTGCATATAGGGTGCTGTGATTTCTAGGACCCTTTTTCTCATTTCTCAATACAACGTTTTGTCGCTTATGATCAAAACAGTTTGAGTATTTCCCTTTCCTCGGATTCTTCTATATTCTCGCCCTCGTTCTGGAGTGGCAATACTACCCTAAATAATGTGTTGATTACCTGTTAAACAACTATTTAAAAACAAGTTTGAAAGGAGAAGTTTGGAAATCGTTGAACACGATAAATACAAAAAAGATTGCAGTCTCGGTTTGATTGAGACTGTTCGTGAACGGTATTGAAAAGTGCTTGCTACCGTTCACGCCCTCTAGCCCCGGGTTAAGCAGCTCAATATTTAAAATGTCACTAGAAAATAAAGTTGAGCCATCCCGAAGATTGTATGCATATGACGGTAAACATGGAATCTTCAATGCGGTATTTTCACACCATTCCATGGCCAGCGGCGAATGGTCCCAGTTTCTAACAAAACGGTTTGCTCTATTTAGTTGACTTTTACTTTCGGTTTTCATTCCCTGAAAATGCACAATATGTAGGTCGTATTCATATATTTTGCTTACGTTTTGCGTATGTGACCTCACTCATGATCTGTTCAAATCTACAGTGCATGGTTAAATATTGTTTTTTACATTATTCATAACTTAAATATCTAACTGGGCGTGACGATCTGACTAGTTAAATTATGTTCAATATAGAGTATTCGCGTGATAATATCAATGTTAAGTACTTCCTTTTATCAATTTAATCTCTGCCCTGACCTTGAGTAGGCTAATCCAGACTGCTTGCCAGTAAGTGTTGTCTTTGTGATATTACATTCAGTATTCACGCATATTTCGGTTATGACTCATTATACCAGCTACTGTATTTGTATTTTAAAATTACTATAATAAATATAATACAATATTGGATCAATACGCGTAATTGATCAATACGCGTAATTTACGCGTAATTGATAAACACATTCCTATGTTTTATCCAAAACAAAAGTTGTACAAGATCACCGTAAGGCATTATAATACATGCAATATTTATTTCAATATAGGTAATTAAGAAGTAAATGCGTGTCTGTTTAGTACCCCGTTAACGCTACACAATCCATACTCAATTATGTCTAGCACACCAACGCAACATATATGCATATTATCTTTGCCTGCAGTGGTGTCCATATCTGACTTTATAAGCACGATTTTGGAGTGGCTAATTCGTTATTCGATCTGTTGAAATTGACATTTAGTACTGAATGAAACACGGTATATAAAGATAGCGGCACTGTAAAGAATCATATCAATATACACGCGTCGGTCGGTTCGATTACTTCGTTTACTACAACAAACAACAATCAAGCGCTATAACTGAAACACTGGCTTAAACATGAGATAAATATACTGACCTAAGGTAAACGTGTACGCTTCGAACAAACATATATAATATGTGTTCCCATACAAGTACCCCGTTTGTGATGTCGCTTATGCCGCTATTAAATTGGCATACACACATGCGTTGATCTAACGTAAAACGTTTGCTTTATAAACTCGTATTCCATGCAAATCGACATCGACTAGTGATAGCCTCCTACTTTTAAAACGCGCGAACAAATCCTGTATATATCCAAATCAAGGAAAAACATGCCATCCCAGCCTGGCAACATTACCTTATGATATACATTATCTGTTCTCTTTAAAAGGACGTGTTTTTATATGGACTTTGTTGCTTTAGGAATAAATCTGGAAACTTAATACATTGAAACGATGCCATAACATTTAAATGTAAAAATGGATGACATATTTGAATGAAAATAATAGTTAGAGGCAACTATTGACACATTTGGTGTTTCAAGGACATTGTGAATCACATTGGATAAATGACATCCAATCGTTGAGTTTAGAAACATGGTAAATATGCATTCACAAAATAGGGCGACATGATGTATGTGTGTAAGCAAACGTGACTCAAACAAACGCAGACATGTCATAATGTAAATTGAAGTGTACACTTGGCGTGTTTAATGCGGGTTTACTGATAAAATAAATTTGCAAATTGCCGATAATTCCTTTAATGTTTATACACACTGTACCTGTATGCCATTTGTAGATACAATGGGCGATTCCTTAGAAAGCGAGAGGAAAAATAACCAACTACATGACAACGACCAACTGCGTAAGGATATAGTAAAGTTTTGCCATAGAGAAGATCGGAGTGCCGATGATAACATACTGCTTCTGGGCAAAAGTGGGGCCGGGAAAAGCGCCATTGTCAATACCCTGATTACTGCTCTGGTTGGGAAATATATTCCGAGAGCAAAAGTTGGCAAGGGAAAAGCCCAGTCCAAAACTCTTCATCTGATAAGGTAAGTTATTGCAATACTTTTATTAAAAGGTACAAATAAACTGATTTCTGAGTATTTCAGCGAAATGAACAATAGAAAATGACATCATCGGATTCTATAGCTAGTACTACGAGTTAAGTGTTTAAAATAAATTTCATATTTTGTTTTAAAAGTCTGTGTTTTAAAACAAAAAGATTCTATTGTGTTAGTTTCTTATATTTCAGATATCTTCATAAATGATACTAGATTTATTGTGACTATGAATGTTTGCAATATAAGTATTTCATTACATTTGTACCTGATAATATTTCCTTACCTATTTATTTCCAACTGTCATGCACTGACATTTGTATACCTTACCATTTACTTTTTTTTTAAACGTTTTTTAAAACGTATAACTAGTAGCGTGGATAGTTGTAACCTGCAGTGTTGTAGAAGTTGTTAAACCATATGCACACGTGATTGCAAAATAAACTGTCATTTTGAAGAAGCAGGTATAAGTGCTTATTCCAAATTTCGTTGTGGTGTTGCACCCTTTCGAATCCAGTCTGCACGATATGATATATATATAGGAGCACGTACTCTAGTCATGTCCATCATACGAAGATATTAGAAATGTGTACTTCGAGCAGATAGATATATGCTAATAAATCTGACCTCAGATATAAATCCATTTCAGAAAAGATGTTTTTTATATTAAGCTGTTATGACGAACATCTAATAAGGTTATCTGCCCAATTCTTCAATCACTTTTTAAGGAAAAGGAGAACCATACTGTATAAATGATATCATCTTAAATGTAAATATGTCTATAGGATCTAAAGACGTTGTACTTGTAGATCTTTAATCTCATTTATTTTATTCTCGAGTCTTGAAAAGTTATGTAGTATTTTAAGAACGTTTAGCACATTAATTTGCTCTAAGCTGTGTCCTGTATTGTATATGTGATTATAATGTAAATACATGCATTTTTGCATTCATGATAAACGATTCGATAAACTCTCAATTAAAAATAATGTTTTAATGTTTACTTGCAATGTATTAACAGTTTAACGTTTTAATAGTCTCTCATAGCTCTATGTAGAGCCACTCTGATTGCTTTTATAAATGTCATGTATACTTTGTTATACTTTTATTTGTGACTGTATTTTATAAGAGACTGGAATAAACTGTTCGTATTGTATTGTATTGTATTTTCTTGTCTTGTCTTGTCTTGCCTTGCCTTGCCTTGCCTTGCCTTGCCTCCTTGCCTTGCCTTGCCTTGCCTTGCCTTGCCTTGCCTTGCCTTGCCTTGCCTTGACTTGTCTTGTCTTGTCTTGTCTTGTCTTGTCTTGTCTTGTCTTGTCTTGTCTTGTCTTGTCTTGTCTTGTCTTGTCTTTCTTGTATTGTATTGTATTGTATTGTATTGTATTGTATTGTATTATATTGTACTGTATTTGCTTGTTTTGTATTGTTTTGTATTGTAATGTATTGTATTGTATTGATTGTATTGATTGTATTGATTGTATTGTATTGTTTTGTATTGTATTGTATTGTATTATATTGTATTGTAGTGTATTGATATGTCACATACGAAAAACGTTTACATTCAGATACGATAATTGTGGACTTTCTTTCGATGATTTGCGAGACTCGAAGTATCACCGGTTTCTTACAAATACGTACGGTACACTGCCGACGATAATAGATGCCGCTGGACTAGGTGATGTCGACACTCCAGCTTTGAGAGAGGTCTTAAGACTTATAATTCGAGGCAAGTGACACTTAAGGAAGGTTGTTTATACGTCTATCAACCTAACCTTTCCTTTTGACATTTTGACTTTTCATTTTAGCCTTTCGGGCACGATTTTTAGTGTTCAGTTTTGAAAGCGACAAACACACATATTTATATAAATTGACCTATATAGGTCTTATGAGTTATAAGGAAGTATAAAGATAAAAGTCTACATTAAGCTAAAAGGTGGTGTATTTAGTGTTTCATTATATTTTTACATTATTTTATTTTCACAAAACTTTGTCCATTCCCACGGATTTGTGTGTAGAATATAAATAGGCTGGCCCTGTTATATTAGAAATAGTATAAAAGTCGAACAGGAAATGCAGCTTTCATAGAACACAGTAAACCCAAAAACACGCAATTTAAGGACAAACATGAATGGCAATGTTAACAAAGATTAAAGGCATATGACGTCACAAACACAAAAACGGTTGGCAATAAGGCTACCGCCCTGGAACGTTCAGTGGCAAAAAAAAGGCCGCTGGGGGTTTAAACCAGGTTCTAGGGTGGACCAAACCTCACACTTACTCTACTGTCATCCCAATAAAACGGGACAGTGTAAATAAAGAAATCTCCGCCATTAACTATTATCTAACCAACAAGGCAGCTTAATAGGCCATATAAGTACACAAATATGCTCGTGTATATATAAATACAAAAATGCAATAACCTAGAAAGCCATAAAGAAGGTACTCAGTGACTTGGCAGAAGCCGGAGCAACAAGAGAATAAACCACTGAGGGCAATCAAAGGTACATAAATAGGTAGATCATTGTATGATGAACCAAAACAGATAAATTTCATTGATACTAATTTCATTTAGAATATAGGAGCACAAATGGCAAACTTTTAAACATGTTCAGGACGATTCCCACACTAATGGATTTGTGTTTTACACTATAATATATACATTATTTTTAGGATATATACCGGTGGGGACATCTATAACAGATCTTGAAAATCTCCAAAAAGAACACGGCATAGGCAATCTTCAAATAATTTTTGACAAAGCGTCTCCAGAAAGGAAAATAAACAAGATAGCCTTTGTATTAAGTTGCCAGGACGTCGTCCCACCACGGAAGCTTATCCAATGTGTACATTCTGTTCTCGAATGTGAGTCAAATCTTCCGTTCTTTTTATTTTTAAAGTGGCGTTTCCAACAAACGAGAAGCTTATTCAAAAGACTATGTTTTTGTTGACTAAAGTAATCACAATGAAAATATGACTGTATATTATTATTTCAATTTCAGCAATAATATTTTCACATGTTCACATGTGTATGATTCCATTATGAAGGGACAACATGTTTAATTGTCACTAGTTAGAAAAGTGTAGATTGTCTTATGTTGTAACTATTATTTACCAATGACTTTGGAGAGCAATTGTTACACATCCTCCTGCGCAGTCGGCAGCGCGGCGGATTTGTAACCGGAAGACCCGGGTTCAATCCTCCGTGGTGCCACTGAGTTCCGTCGGTGTGTTCTTGGGCAAGACACTTTCCCTTAGCCTCGTCCGTCGGATGGGGACGTAAACCGGGCGGTCCCGTGTATCGGTATCCTCCGAGCACGTTAAATAACCATAGGAATCTATTCGATAATAAGAGTAGGACAGGTTCCCGGTTTCCTATGTATCCTTCCCCTCTCTCTGGGGCGGCTCTATATAACCTATACTGTGTTGATGAGCCGTTAAACAACATTCAATCAATCCTGTTCTATATTAATATGTATTACATGCATATTCATATAAGTGCGTAACAACTTTAATATTTGTACTGTAGCCTCGTGTGACATTTTCGTCGTCACTACAAGATATGATCTTGTTGAACCAAACAACACCAACTCGGGCGACGACGGCCAACATGATAAAAACGAAGAAGCATCCCAGCAGGAAAACACTGAACACGAATATACAGTTACTCTGGACAACCTCCAAAATTTGGAAAAGGAACTGGCCAAGGAATTCAGCATAGAAGGATCGACAGAGCACAACATGATCCGATGGACAAGCTACGTAGACGAGGTAGGGTATAAGAACAACCCAAACATCGACAAAATAGCTTTAACATTCTTGAAGCTTATGGTCACTCCCGGTCAACCTCGTCAAGCCAGCTACATACCGAACATTACACTATGGAAGAGGTTGAAGATTGCATTAAGCACTTCAAACAACCTCAGTATTTCAATAGGGGACTTGCTGAAGATTATTGCAATCGCTATATTAGTATTAGCGATTATATTCGGGATGCTTATTATGTCACCCGGAAAGAAGTGAACAATTATGTAATGCATATCGTTTTACTGAAGCAGTTGGTGATGGACTTAATTGTATGTTTTGCTCCGTTATAATCGAACGTTTACTTTTATTGAAGCATTTATTCGAAACAAAAATCAAACAAAATATATTGCCGCACACATTCTGACCGATTTTCGAGGCCTGCATTACACCACATCGCAAAATCTGAAGACGTAGTATGCAGAAAACACATCGAAACGTATAAGCAATGTTCCCGTAGAAAGTCTTTATAATTTCGGAAGCTTCTTAACAGAGGTTCCAGCATCAAATATACACCCTTGCATGGACTATTAAATTTATGGTTACTCAATGTTTTCCGCGTCTTGACATTCGGAAGCAAATCACCACATTGAGGAAGAGGTTGAGGGATATTTTGTTTTAACAGTTATCTATTAAAGTACTTTATTTTAGGCTTTCCAGTGATTTACTCACTGAAATAAAAGTGGTCCAAACAGTGAAATTACCATAAATCAATTCCACTGCACTTTTTTCTGTAGTGATTACCTCCCCTTAACAATATAATTTTGAATCATTGAATCATTGTCATGCTGATAGTTGGATGTTTGACGTGATACCTATATATTGTATAACTTTTTAAATATTTATTCTTGTTAATTTCACGGAAAATATTTTTACTGAAATAAACAATTTCAGAACTATTTCATGTCGTGTATTAACTAGTGATATGTAGAGAAGTGGTTATAAATGTGAAATAGACACAAAAACACTGATGGAAGCATAAAATGAAAAGGAAATCTGTTTTTTTTTCATTGGAAGATCAACTTATTTCATCTCGTGAGCACTCAAATATAATTGATATGAGTTATATATTGGGCTCATCAAATCAGTCATCACAACCATCGTCGTTATTACAAGGACTATATTTATAATTATTACTTGGCTTTGGATCATAAATAATATTTAGTTACATGTATTGTCTTCTTTTATTCTGCTTTGTTCAAAACGGGTGCATGAAAGACTGTATTTATAGAAATTTACCAGAGCATTGAAATAAGCTTTTACATCTTGGAGTGTGAATTAAATTTCATAACAACGACAGGAATACACAAGCAATGTTTTACTCAGATTGCCCGGCAGTAAAGCGACCAAGGGCTCAAGAGAAAAAGTATGTAACTTTGCATAGGAAATGTAGATATTCAGGAAATTGTTTCTTTGTTATATTTGCCAAATAACAATTGTTTTCCAGTGCTTGTATTCGGTTTTCGTATCATAAGTTTCCTACATTCGTACAAAGTCGGTCACATTCGCCGAGTATCGGTTAATTTTTTATAAAAACTTAACGTCAGCTGTTATTTTTTGGTGGAAGATTAATGAGTCATCGATAATCAGCACGGGTATAACGGTTTGCGTGTCAATGGTAAGATCTGGTAGAACACTATATTGAAACATATGTATTGTAGAAAACAAAGTAGTAGTATTACTAATTTTCAGTTTAAATTTGGTAATTTAAATATTGAAATTGCCAATTCATACCATTACCTTCATACCATTACCTTGGTTTGGATATAAACGATACCCTGAACTATACACACGGCATGAATTTCCTAAGTGACGCATGCGGAAGGGCGCTTGGGGCGATGATAGCAAATCACATTGCAAATAAATTACTTAACTTTGACACATATGAAAAAATATATTATTGTACAGTTGCAGCGGTTACCGATTATGCAGCAGGCATATGGGGCTATATTATGGGGCTATATTATCGGGCCGATTATGCAGCAGGCATATGGGGCTATATTATGGGGCTATATTATCGGGCCGATTATGCAGCAGGCGTATGTAAAATATATGACATACTGGGCAAACTTCAGCACAAAGCTATACGGACATTTCTTGAAGATAGTAGACAAACTTCGCTTATCTCTCTTGCTCTTGACGGTGAAGCAAGTTGGAAAAGTACATTGTCGCGACAGCATTGTGACATACGATTATGGCACAGACGTGTGAGACTACCTCCTAGAATAATTGCTCATCGCGCATTGCTCTGGGAAATTGAAAATACTATGGTGCCAAGAGACACTTGGTGTGCAGATGTAAGACATATCTTAGATCATTGTAACATGTCACACTTCTATGATTTGGATATGACACAGAATGTGACCGTCAGGTACTTGACTGAAATAGTGAAACAAACCATGAGATAAAGTGTATCAAATAACTGGCTAAATGCATTGAAAAATCCACCCACCAAAGCTCAGAACCTAAAAACAGTTTAAAGACTCGTATGTCTGTGAGCCATATCTTAATAGACAACTATTGTTCAAGCAAAGGTCGGCACTGGCAAGATGCACATGTATGCAGAACGTGTGGCAACGGTAGCGTAGAAAATGAACCCCACTTCTTGGTTGTATGCAGTTCGTATAATGAACTAAGAATGGAACACTTCCAACACTGTGATATAACTGGCAGTGATAGCGACATATTACAGTTAACAAACGAATTGAATGTTGTTTAACGGCTCATCAACACAGTATAGGTTATTTAGAGCCGCCCCAGAGAGAGAGGAAGGATACCGGGAACCTGCCCTACTCTTATTATCGAATAGATTCCTATGGTTCTTTAACGTGCTCGGAGGATAGACCGATACACGGGACCGCCCGATTTACGTCCACATCCGACGGACGAGAGTTAACAAACGAACGTGAGTGTTAATGCATTACGAGGTCCGGGTATTAACTTTCATACCCCATCCAACCCCTTCTCAAAGAAGCTAACATGGGATTGGCGGGGGGTAAAATAAAACCTTAATTTCACTTAAAAAGTTTGCATATTGTAAAATTAAAACATTTAATTTAGGTAATTTACAGGTTATCAACATGCTTTCAGTAAAAGATGTGTTTAAACATGTTTAATTGTTGAAATATCCGTTACAAAATCCGTATAAATTGTCCTATCGCTTAATAGAATTAAGGCGTCACCACGTAAATTATAGCGGTGTTTCATCAAGCACACTAAGTTTTAATAAGTAGCAGTTATATTAAACTCTGCAATTAGCGCAGAGGCTATACAATTACAAGCGGAACATTGTAAGTGATTAACGCGTATCTACGGTACGTATCAGTGTAACAAACAGAAGATTATTTATTTGCATTAATACCGGAGTATAATCCAATACAGCTCAAACTGTCTATACGTAGCTATTTATTGAAATACGTACGTACATTATATCTTTAATAGGAACTATTATCCACGAATTAAATCCAACTAAGTAGGCAAAGTAGTAGCAAGAAAATGTTACATTTAAAATCCAAAGAATAGATATAGAACCAGTTACTAACTATGGAATATTGTGTGCAGGGTCTAAGTATTTCTCACCTATGTATAACATTTGTTTTACTTGAAAGTGCATCATAAGCCTTTGTAGGCTGCCTGTTTAAATATTGAATGCTTGTTGGATCTTATATATGTAAAACAGGTTGCACTATAATAAATAAACTCTCTATCTATATGTATGCATTTCTTTTTCGTTACAGAATATTAGCCAGTTCAAAGTTATTGATTCAAATATATTACCCATATATGGCTCTGTAGGCCCGGGCCTGCATATACATTTAAAAAAATACGTTTTGAAACGATTGAAAATGCGTGTGTATACCTTATTCAACATAAACTCTTATTTTAGTTCTTTAATAAATAAAAACACTCACATCGGTAATGGCAGTACGTTGGCAAAACAGTATACTGCTATTCAAATATACAATCACGTTTCTTTTGGTCATATCCTGAACTTTACATGTTCGGCATTTTGCATTTTACTGGTCGTTTGGGGTTCTCAGCCCCAGTTGTTGCGGCTTTGAAGCAGAATACAACTTAAGCAGGCTCTAGGGAGCGTGAGATGATTCACCTTTATCACCGTTCATGAGCAGACTCAATATGATTTGCTCTCTTGTTTGTGTGTGTTGTTCCAGGGGATTCCTTTTTCAATATCTTTAGACATTTACATTAGCGTTCGCTTAGTGTGTTGTCGTTACTATAAACTACAACTCAGTAGTGGTATTACTAACTGGTCCTTTATTATCATCAATCCCCTTATGTGTGATTTTAAAGTAGAATACCGATTGCTTGAACCGGTGCTAGCGGGCGTGAGAGTTGTTGCACCTATATTAACTCTCATGAACATACTTGAATTGATTCCAAACAGATCAGCCTACACTGAGATAGTAAAATACCTATAAATTTATCTGAGTAGATGAAAGTGCAAACTATCATTTTACTGACTAGCTTTTGAAAATGTAAACAACGCCATTGGTAACAAGAGATGCAGATTGACCATACAATCTGGTATGTTCGGTTTTAAATTTAATAAAGCGATATTAATTCTGCGACATATACAGCGAGCTCGGGTGAATATGCCGTATGCTATTTGAAAAGAGCTGTGTGTAAACACCGTTCAACTATCCAAACGATCAACGTGTCACGTTAACGAGATAATAGCATAATATACATTGAATAAAGTTAATGTGACGAACTATTTGGCAAGTAGCTTAAGCCACATTCAGTATTTTGAGAGCTGAAAGTTGAAGACCAAAATAGACCAACGTCTATCCTGTGTGTCGTAAGAGGGAACTTAGTGGAGATGAATGGTCAGAATGTGAAGTAAGTGCTCCTGCATTCCATATCTCAATAAACATTGGAAAGAAATTTGGCATGTTCTTTCCTATTTATTTCCTATACTTCCATTTGTTGATGTTGCACTGTAAAACTCACACGTACGAACGCGCGCGCCCCGTAACCCCACCCTCACGTTTATTTATGTATCAATATATTGAAACGCAAGGACTAAATGCAAAACATGTTATGGATAATAAAAGACAAGACATTGACACTTAAATAAAAATAAAGTAAAAAATTAAGTAAGTGAAGTAATCTTTATTAATATGTACATATTGCTCTTCAATGCTTTTAAGAAACATGCTATGGGTGTAATTTTTTTAAAGATTTCTTGTTTTAATTATTCCATATGTAAAATTAGTTCTGTCAGAACCTTTGTTTAGTAACAGGATCATACAACTGAGTAATGTTTACCTACATACAATTCAGAACACTGAACTTTACTCCCACGTGAATAAGCTCTCATGAGTTTAAGCTGTCCTTTCAGACAGCAGTGAAATGTTTATGACTTTTACTTGTCCAGTAGTGTGTTCAGTATTGACACATTGGCAGTGAAGATATCAATAAACTGTGAAAACGCTTAAAGCGTAAACATTTGGTCAGTAAACTCACTCTTCATATATATAGCCGTTCTGAATGTGAGTGTATGGGTATGTTGGTGTAAGTGTGACGAACACAGTGGAATTACCAGTCTTTGACAACTTATGCCAATTATAAACACCTCTGCGTCGTGTGTGCTTGTGTAAAAGTGTGGGAGTGTGCCGAATGAACTGGCATTACCAGTCTTTGACAAATTATGCCAATTATAAACAGTACCGTGTCCGGTCACGTAGTAGCAACCGGGCTCAGCAGTGAGTTTCCTAAGGGAGAGGCTACTTCTCCCTAGGTTCGTACTCGGGGAGTGGATAGCTTAGGCTGTCAGAAGTAAACAAATCACAGATGGGTTTAATATAATGTTTATTATTCAACTTGATATCAAACTAAATTTTATGTAAAGGCACAAGAGTTTATCCATCTATCAGCTAAGGTTAATATTCCCAATCTTAAATAGACCCTAAAACCTTAACAGGAACATCTAACGATGGTGTCTCCTGCTAATTGATTAGTATTTAATGAGAGTAAGACAGAGCCCGAACGGGGTTTTGTACTGCCAGGTCTACTAACACAATAACTGTGTTCAGTCAGGTCAGAGTAAACCAACAAACATACTAGCAACTAAATCAATAAATGACATATGCCCTTTAAATACATAAAGAAACAATGCATGCAGATATAAATAATAACATGTAGCCTGTCAAAGGCACGTGAAAAATGTTGGATATACTGTAAAGGCCAATTTATGCCATCTTCGGGATGGTTAAAATTTTGTGCTGTTGATTTTATGAATATTGAGTTCTGCTCAACCCGGGGCTAGAGGGCGTGAGCGGTAGATAGCATATATTCCACTACCACTCATGAACAGTCTCAATCAAACCGAGACTGCAATATTTCGTATGTGTCGTGCTCGGCCGTTTCCAAAGGTCCATTATCATACTCTTTTCTTATACTGTAAAGGCCAATTCTACTACAGATGTATACTGGCATTCACTACGTGTCAAAATCGAGCATTTATATTTCACATTTCCAATAAACAAAATGACGAGAAATGGACTTACGCTAATATAGCAATGGAAACGGTAGACAATTTCAATTATCTTGGTACTGTCTTTAATTATACAGGTAATTATAATTTAAACCAAGAAACATTAGCTGGTAAAGGTTTAAAAGCACTAAATACTTTACTTGTTAATATACGTAACTATTCACTGAAACCTAGTACAATATGTCAGCTATTTGATGCCTTCGTTAGCTCTATATTAAATTATGCTTGTGAAATATGGGGATTTAGTAAAAGTAAAGAAATTGAAAGAATTCACCTAAAGTTCCTTAAATCTCTGTTGCATGTAAAACAATCTACTTGTAATGCTGCTATATATGGTGAGTTATGTAGATATCCCATGTATGTTAATAGATATGTCCGTATTGTTAAGTATTGGTGCAAAATTGTTAGATCTGACAATATCATTTTACAACATTTGTACAAGTCATTAACATTCGACTGTCATAGGGGTAAAACTAATTGGGTTTCTCGTGTCAAAACATTGTTAAATGATACCGGTTTTTCTGATGTATGGAACAAACCAGATGGTGGTAATTTACTTACTTTTCATCTTTTATTCAAGCAAAGAATAATCGATCAATTTGTTCAATCATGGTATACTACTGTTAATAACAGTCGATCTTTGTGTACATACAGACTATTTAAGACCACTTTCAATTATGAGTATTATCTCGATAAAATACCACAGAAATTTCGTATTGCACTTACTAAGGTAAGACTGTCTTCGCATCAACTGCGGATTGAAACAGGTCGTTATGGTGTTAACAGAATCGACCATGATCAACGCTACTGTTTAATTTGCAATTCTGGTGATCTAGAAGATGAATACCACTTTATTTGTATATGTCTAGCATACACTGACATTCGAAAACAATATATTAAATCACGTTACTTTGTTAGACCAAGCGTTTATAAATTTATTGAGCTAATGCGACAATTATTCGACAAAACATAGTTAATCGTCATGAAAATGTACTGTAAATCTCACCTAAAGTAAATACTACACCATCTTTTGCACATCTATATGCTTTAACGTTCTTCATGATATTTCAATATGTATATATGTACATACATACACATTGCATTGTTCTATTATTTTTTTCAATGTACTTAGTACAACCTCACGTTCAATATCTGTTTGTATATCTTTTCCGTATAAATCATGTTTTGCTCATTGCCTTCATGTCTATGCACATACTTATCATGACTGACTGTTGTATATAATATTATTCATTGTATCACGTAACAAGAAACATTGTAATGTTTACGTTACTTAATAAAGAATCTTGAATCTTGAATCTAAATTACAGATTGCTTATCTAATGCCAACATGTTTGTAAACGTAGTTTTGCGTAACTAATTGCAATTAATTCAATCAATTTCTGACGTCAACAATGTTGTCATAAGCATCGTCTGTAGACCCTAACAAACAAGCACATATTGTTATTAAGTACCTGTTTTAAGGCGATATATTTCACACATTTAATGTCATTAATTGAACCTTTAAACTTCATTTCACGCAATGGTGCTAGAAACAATGTCATGTAAACACCGCCGTTGGTAGTTGGTGAAACAATCATAGACACTGAAAAAATATCCACGATCGTTCAGAACTGATAGTTCTGGCTGGGAAGTTACACAGTCGATGTTTTCGTTGTAGCGTTTGTGCTCTGGTATGCGCCTCGACCCAGGGTCCTTTACATAAATAATCACTAGACAACCTGGTGAAAAAACAACAAAACAAAGATGTGTTATGAATCAACAGTCATCATCGATAATAAAAATAAAGGCTTGGTTGTAAGGTCAAAATGCGTAATTGTGTCAGTATAGACGAATATACATGTAAAAAAAAAAGTATTTAATTGTTAACTTTCACTAAAAGTAGTTTTTATAGAAAGATAACTCTACCTGGCCTACCAGTGAACATTGCGCATGTATGCCCCTACCTCATCCGCAGTTACAGTTATACCATGGAATTGATCGTAAAAGAATGGCTATTATTTAAATAATATTACCTCCAGCAGTACAAATTGCTTCATATGTTCTTCGTTTGAGATCACCAAGGCCAATACCAGGTTGTTCTATGATGACGTGCCTATAACATGAAGGTTAGCATATAAAACAAGGTATGATAAATATAAAAAGGTACAGTTAAATTATGCTGTCATAAGCATGTTTGGTGATGAATTTACTTTTGCAATACAAGTGATCTTAATGGCGAAATAAGTTATTCATTTGTTTCACACAGCTTCATTTTAACGTGTTTTTTTACAAATGTTGCTAAGTGTTCCTTTGAAAAATAATTTACGTATTACTTTGATATAGTTTATACTATTTCCTCGAAACGCACATATTTATCATTTTGGCAGGCATATAAATAGGCTCATAGATAAATAAATCATTTGCAATGTTCTACTTTATATACTTCTATATATTTAGTGTGTGGTTCGCAAGAACGGAGTGTTTTTGGTAAACGGTTGTTAGTCTTTGAGCATGGGTCACTTATTGCAACAGATTACATGCACACATTGTATGGTGATTGAAGATGACTGCTGGCCTTCATGGACCTATGACCATCGTTTTATTCTTTTCTTAACATAAACATGTATTATAGTTTGCTTTACGGTATAAACTAACTTGTATTGTGATCATTACAACCATCGGCGTATCGACAACAACGGTAGAATATTGAATTAAAACTGAACAAAATAAAGTAAATGAAAACCATGTACCACAAAGAAAAGCAATGTTAAACACAATAATACACGGAGAGTGATTGCGTCGTTTACATACAATTATTAAACTAAAAAGAAACGAAGTACAGGAAAAGATACACCACAGTTCTAATTCGATATGACAAAAAAGTAGATACAACTAACGGTTTGGTTCGTTGGGTGAACGGTGTTTTACGTCATTTCCAGCGCATGTTAGGCATGTTTGGCTATATAAGACGGTCGATATTTTCGTGATAGAGGCAAACCACCCACGTTTTTCTGGGTAGAACCAGTACTGTATACTCGTCATCCGGAAAACATCGATACTTTCTCACTAACAAGTTCAGCTCCCAAACGGATTAGATCCGCAGCGGTGAGAGGCGAGAAGATTTCAGTATTTACCATCCAGGCAAAGGAATCGCTTAACTTAAACAAGAGGTCAATGACCTTGAAGCTCTACTGATTGATTTTGATTTCAGGAAGTAGTCGCTACAGACTTGTTTTTTGAAAATCTATTTTTAACCTTGGCGGCCATCTTGAATTTCCGGCCGACCTGAAATTTTTCTAGGATCAACTAGACATCAGCAACAGATTACATGCACACATCGTATGGTGATTGAAGATGACTGCTGGCCTTCATGGACCTATGACCATCGTTTTATTCTTTTCTTAACATAAACATGTATTATAGTTTGCTTTACGGTATAAACTAACTTGTATTGTGATCATTACAACCATCGGCGTATCGACAACAACGGTAGAATATTGAATTAAAACTGAACAAAATAAAGTAAATGAAAACCATGTACCACAAAGAAAAGCAATGTTAAACACAATAATACACGGAGAGTGATTGCGTCGTTTACATACAATTATTAAACTAAAAAGAAACGAAGTACAGGAAAAGATACACCACAGTTCTAATTCGATATGACAAAAAAGTAGATACAACTAACGGTTTGGTTCGTTGGGTGAACGGTGTTTTACGTCATTTCCAGCGCATGTTAGGCATGTTTGGCTATATAACACGGTCGATATTTTCGTGATAGAGGCAAACCACCCACGTTTTTCTGGGTAGAACCAGTACTGTATACTCGTCATCCGGAAAACATCGATACTTTCTCACTAACAAGTTCAGCTCCCAAACGGATTAGATCCGCAGCGGTGAGAGGCGAGAAGATTTCAGTATTTACCATCCAGGCAAAGGAATCGCTTAACTTAAACAAGAGGTCAATGACCTTGTAGCTCTACTGATTGATTTTGATTTCAGGAAGTAGTCGCTACAGACTTGTTTTTTGAAAATCTATTTTTAACCGTGGCGGCCATCTTGAATTTCGGCCGACCTGAAATTTTCCTAGGATCAACTAGACATCAAGAGCAACATTCCTGTGAAGTTTCATGAACATCCGTCAAGTAGTTTCAGATGAGTAGTCGCTACAAATTTTTACTATATAACTCTATGTAACCAAAGATGGCCACTGGCAGCCATGTTTGACGTCGAATCAAAATAATTTTCCACACGGATCAACATCATGTCATGCTGATCATTTTAGAAAAAGTCCCATTTCAATATCACTTATAGTTTTCAAGAAGTAGTCGCTACAAACTTATTTTTTAAAAATCTATTTTTAGCTGTGACGGGCATCTTGAATTTCCGGCCGACCTGAAATTTTTCTAGGATCAGTTAGACATCAAGAGCAACATTCCTGTAAAGTTTCATGACAATCCGCCAGGTAGTTTCATAGGAGTAGTCGCTACAAGTTTTTACTATATAACTCTATGTAAACAAAGATGGCCGCTGGCAGCCATGTTTAAAGTTGAATCAAAACGTTTTTTGACAAGGATCAATATCATGTCATGCTGATCATTTTAGAAAAAGTCCCATATCAATATCACTTATAGTTTTCAAGAAGTAGTCGCTACAAACTTGTATTTTAAAACTCTATTTTTAGCTTTGGCGGCCATCTTGGATTTCACATCAACATGAATTTTTGCTAGGATCAACTAGACTTTATGGGCAACATTTCTGTAAAGTTTCATGAATATCCATCCAGTAGTTTCAGAGGAGTTGTCGCTACAAATAAAAGTTTACGGACAGACGGACAGACGGACGGACGACGGACGCCGCACCACGGCATAAGCTCTGCTGATCTCTGATCAGTAGAGCTAAAAACGATAAGTCGGAACAAATGTCCAGTTTCTATAAACCCTATCGAAATAAACACTCTCACTTTTACGTTTGAATTTATAATATCTATTGACCGGATTGTAACATCTTGACTTAAAGCGCATTATTGTACGATCTAGACTAAAACTAACTAAATTCATTGTCAATATCATCTAGAAACGTGTCTGTAATTTTACCGTTCAGTAAATTCTGTGAACATCAACGTCAGTTTAGCTTTTGGGATACCAGGAATATCTTCATGTTTGTGGATGATATGGTATCGCATTTGGATATCTTTTCCCGAAGTGTCTTTTAGATCATCAATTATGTACTTCGTCAATCGTTTGTGGTGTTCCTGGGTATCATCGTCAAAACTGAGAACACATACAGATGTCTCAAATGCGTGATTACGTTCTATTCGATTAGCTGGCTGAAACGGAATTTAAATAAGTTTTATGTATTATGTACATGTTATTTATTGAATCAAATAGGCATTGGTTATATTTTAGCTGGTATACCTTTGCGTCGTACCAGCCGCTACAAATTGTGTGTAATAACCTTTACGTCTCACTAAATAATTAAACAAAAACACATATATGCCCAAATGTCCAGTTTATAGAGATCCTGCTAAATTTGAAACTTTCAATTTGGTGTTTGCATGTATGAGTACTCATTATCAGATAGTTAAGGTCTAGGCTAAAAACAACACTAACTGATATCCAAAGCTGTCTGTAATCACGGAAATGATCCATTTTGTGTCGCGTGGAAGTGAAAACGGGAAAATATTTGCACAATTTAAAAAATTCGAACGGAATAACACATTTCTATTCTTCCTAGTCACTTTCAAGGGA
>JAWPHD010017171.1:0-45987 GCA_037043455.1 Cyrtodaria siliqua | reverse complement strand
TACCCAGTGCATCGAGATAGATTACATTTAGTGATCACGGTTAGTTTACTGATGTTTATTCTAAAAGCTATATGCTACTGCAGCTAAAGTAGCTATCCCGCCAACAAAAGCCACATTTTACAACATATGTACATCGTTTCTAAACCTACTGACCACGAGGTATATACATAACTTACACCGTTTGAGAATCAAAACTCTATAGATACAAAATAAAAAGCTTTAACCAGCCAGACAAAACAAAATGGAGAATTCATTTTACACTTATTCAATTACGGATATTACAAAAACCCATGAATAAACATATACTTTTAAGCGACACATATCACATATGCATTATTATATGAGATGAACACTTGGATAGAGTTTTGATCAACTGTTTTTGTAGTGTAGTTTTGTCGTAATTTGGCGGGTTATTTTAAAATTTGTATAACAAACACCTAAAAATCAACATTTAAACCGTAAAATGCCTTTTCTTTTTCTTTCTGTTTTTTTTTGCAATTTGTCGAAAATGCAGTGGTTTACTTTGTGACTTTAGTTCGTGGATTTGTTCAATATGCGATTTGTAAACATGGTTATGTCTTCATAATGGAATACCTTATCAAAAGTCACATTCTCTATATATTTCAGTTCGCTTAAAACTTTTGAAGTGATTTTATGAAAAGTGTACAACTTCAAGCCATAAACAAAAGACCCACACGCCTTGTCTCAAAGTGCTCTCATGCTTTAAGAAACAACAACGATTTCTTTATATAAATCTGTAAAACTGTGACCCCCGTAGTGGCCATATTTGACCCCATTGTCGCCATTTGAACAAACTAGGTAGAGAGGATCACAAGCTTATGGTACATGCGAACTATTATTTAGCTTTTTGAAAATCAAATATCAATGTTATAGTGTGACCACGGGACAGGGCCAAATGTGATTCCAGGCTTGATTAAAGGGACAACATTTAAATTATTTGGTACAGGACAATACTCTTAAGCTACATGTAGCTTATTACACCTCTAGCTCTTGTAGTTTCAGAGATGATGTTTATAGACGTTCCTACATAACTCTATGTAAATATGTGAACCCGGGGACCGGGCGAAATTTGACCATAAGATCACCATTTGAACAAAATAAATTGGTAGAGATCGATACTCTTTTATTGCATTTCGCACAAAATCCTATGAATTGGTTTAGAGCGGTCACATGGTGACCCTCTATTATTCTATAGTGGGTCAGTAGATTTCATAGAGGGTCACTAAAACAATATGGACTACAATTTTGATTCAAAGTTTAAATTATTTGCAAATAGTTCTTTAAATCGTTAGTAACAAACATATAAGTAAATTTAATAATGTCTTTAAACTGTACCGGTCGTGACGTCAAATTGCGCGAACGTCTCAATGACACTGACGCTCCATTATAATGGGTTAAATATCGGCGTTTGCCTTAAAAAAGTTGCTCGATGCAATAAATCAGTTATTGGGTTTGTTACTGACCCCCTACATAAATATGTGGGGTCAGTCAGATGTATAGGGGACTCGGCTATCGCCTCGCCCACCATAAATCGTACTCACCCCACATATTTCTGTAGGGGGTCAGTATCAAACCCAATAACTAATAATGTTACATGCAACGTATTAGACCTCTAGCTCTTGTAGTATCAGGAAAATAATATTTTTATGGACTTTCCTATATAACTCTTTGTAAAACTTTAACCCCAGAACCGGGCCATAGTTGGATACAGAGTCACGATTTGAACAAAAGTGGTAGAGAACCATAAGCTTGTACAATATGCAAAATAGTAGACCTCTGGCACTTGCATTTTTTAAAGAAGAGATTTTAAAGATGTTTCTATATGACTTTATGTAATATATGACCCCTGGGGCGGAGCTAGATATGACCCCAGGTTCAACATTTTAACAAACTTGCTAGTGGACCATAAGCTTATGCTTCATGCATAGTGTTGGACCTCTAGCTCTTACAGTTTTAGAGAAAATTATTTATTTTTAAAGAGTTCCTATATAACTGTATGAAAAAACGTTACCCCCGGGGCTGGGCCATATTTGACCCTGGGGTCACCATTTTATAAATACTTGGTAGAGGACACTAAATGTATAATACATGCAAAATATTAGACCTGTAGCTCTTCTAGTTTCAGCGAAAACGATTTTTTTTCAAAGAAACAAGAGTTTTGGTTAAAAGGGGGAGATAACTCTAATAACAGGATTCAGCTCTCCTGTTCACACTGATATCATGGATGTTTTGTTTCTCTACAAGGTACTCAATAACATGGTACTAGTAAAAATTTGTCCCGTGAGATGGTAACAAAAAAGTGTATGGCTCACGGTATAATTAAGGGGCTGGAGATCACGTCTTAATTGTATACTTCATCGTATACGGTTCTACCAATGCAAGTGTCTACAGTTCAGTTACATTCATAATTTAAACTTAGATAATTACCATTAGCGATAATGTTACTATTACGAAATTGAAACCAGGTAACGATCCTCTTGATAACAATTTACCGCAAGAAGATGCTAGCTTATATGTATGCAACATCATTTCGAGACATATAAGTAAATGCCATGAAACTCAGTTAAACTTAATTTAGCTAACCCTAATAACCTAACGGGTGATTTATATATAGCGACGCACGTTGCCTTCAGTATTTCTCCTTTCCTTTCTTCCATTCACATTGCTATCATATTGATAACATTCGCGTTATTTAGGCGATTGGGTTAAAGCATCATTGACTATCGTATTATACATCAAACATACACGATTTGTTATTATATTCACACTATTAGCACTGTCATGTATTCCATCTATCATATATATTACATCTTATAAATATTCCTAGATATGAAATACCAATATATATAGTGTGTATAGACAGTGTTGTTGTTGTTCTTATTGTTGTTTTTTATTGAAACATCAGAATGCAGAAGTAGAATAAAACACGTAATGTAGCATCCACAGAACAAACGACTGTAACTAGGGAATAACAACATATGTGACACCACAAACATAAACGGGTTGACTATAGGGGTGCCGCTTTGGAACAGTGGCAAAATGAGGCTTATGTGTGATTAAACCAGGTTCTAAGCAGCACCAAACTTCACTATTATCCTATTGACATCCGAATAAAACGGAACAGAGACAAACATGAAAAAAGTAAAGCGATATTCTCAAACAAACGTTAACAAGCATTACTAGGCACTATAAGTATAACCGAAAGATGAGCATGTATACATGCATATAAAAACAAAAGTATAGAAAGCCAAAGCAAGTAATTAATTACTTGGGAGAATGTTCATCAACTCGTTTGATGAACATTTTAACAAGTTTAATAAATAGTGTATGAAAGTGATCATGACCAAGGTTCTTGCGACGTTTTTAAATCATGTCACCATAGAAGAAGAGTTATCAAATAACTTTTATGTTTCGAAAATGTATATGAGAGTCATTATTTATTAAATCAATGTGATGGTTATCACAACCTGACATATAGTGTGACGTGATTTATAATCTTCTTTAGAACCTTGATCATGGTCATTTTCATACTGTCTTTATTAAACTTGTTCGAACGTCTGTCAGGCAACTTTATGACCCTGCCATTTTAAAACACACTGCATGTTTAGTGCTAACTCCTATTCAGTTCGACACTTTGCTTTTTTCTACCACTGTAGTGTAACTGTTAACATATACTTAACATATTAACATATAGGCGGTTGAATACTATACAGAAAATACACCTGTATATATGTTTTTTGTTTTAAATTAAAGTTGTGCATATAACAGTACATATAACATGACACATAACAGGGTGTATAACAGTACATATAACAGTACATATAACGGTACACATAAGACTGCATGCACCATTGCATATAACGATACATATACAAGTGCATATAACAGTACATATAACAGCACATACAACCGTGCATAAAACAGTACATATAACAGTGCATATAATAGTACATATAACAGGGCATATAACAGTATATATAACGGTACATATAACGGCACATATAACAGTGCATACAACAATGCATATACCAGTAAATATAATAGTACATTTGACAGTGCATATAACAGTGTATAAACAGTCCATATAACCGTGCATATACCAGTGAATATAACAGTGTTTATAACAGTACAAATAACATGGCACATAACATAGCGTATACAAGTACATATAACAGTGCATATAACAGTACATATAAGACTACATGTACCAGTGCATATAACAGTACATATAACAGGGCATATAACAGTATATATAACGGTACATATAACAGTACATATAAACGTATATATAACAGTGCATACACTAGTATATATAACAGTGAAGTTAACAGTGCATGTAACAATGTATAAAACAGTCCATATACCAGTACATATAACAGGGCATATAACAGTACAAAATAAGACTTCAGAACTGAATTGAAATGTCAAAAAACGGCTTTGTGCCATTCAAAATTGCAATCGTTTCGTGAACAATATCTCGTTAATAGAACGCACTGGAAAATATACTGATTTCTATGATTTGCTAAAACTGTATTGGAGACCGCGACCATATCTGCCATGATAATAAGATATGTGTCTGTCAAAAAGATAGTTAAGTATTATTCAAGCTATATACTTTCATCATCCTGCATAATTGTACGTTGTTCTGCCTAATACAGTGGTGCATTTTACTTTATCATGCGGTGACTGATACGGCAAAGGCATGCATAATAATCTTACATTCATTGCAAGTAACGTTATCTGACGCTACGAAGAAAAAAATAAAACATGCCGTCGTCCACGACTAGCGTAATATTCTGTTTAAGAGTTAAAACTATTAAACTATACAGAAAATGCAGATAATATACACGATACAAAACCATTATATATATATATGCAGCTTTCACAGAACACAGTAAGTTCCTTTCTCTATCAAGTGTATTAGACTCGGAACGAACACTCTGTACTGACATAATACTATCTGTATCACCGTCAAAACCCTTGTGGCCTTATATGTTATTTAAACAGAACAACATATGAACTTACAACGCGCCCAAACGACGTTAATGGCATTAGCTTCTCTGACACATCTTTCAATTATTGGGTAACTTAGAAAGTAAATAAGGAAGTCACAGTGAAACCTCGAAAGAACAACGATTACAATAGAGAGACTCTGATCAATTAGGCAACGGGAATAGGTTATATAAAGGAAATGTTAAATGATATACGCACGCGATTCCATATAGAGTGAGAATTTACTTGATACAACTGTATCTAGGTTGGTTAATGTTACATATTCTAAGTTAAATTTACGAGTGAATTTATATAAAAAAAATCACAAATTACATTGAAAATGGTAAGCAATTGTTCTGACTTTGTTTAAACAAAACATAAAACTTCCCAGAGGAATTAATTGATTTTGGTTGCTTTTGCAATCGTTTTTAAATGAAAGATACGTCTTTCTGTGCACAGTGTTTATAGAAAAAACGTTAAAGATCTGCGTTTTAAATTCGTTACTGCATTTTGTCGATATACCCTTTAATTATAATTATCAGCCTGTTTACCAACAGCAAACGATATTAAGCGGATTCGAATTCTCAGTAGGTCTAACATAATTTTACATCTGATCTATTCTAAGATATTCACTGGCAGTATAACACGTAAATTCCTGGTTCTATACTAGCGTTGATTATGATAACAATACGTGTTGCCAAGTAAACTTATTCTCGACATGTTGGTTTATTTCAACAGAAAAGAAGGTAACTGTCAAAATAAATAGCACAACGTCTTTTCTGACCCGGTTTTGGTCTTTAATTATTATGGGATACAAATAAATAGCGAGGATATTTCGTTTGCTCGTAATATCAAAATAGTAAAACAACACATAAGTAAACGGTGCTATGTACGCCTACGATATCTGAATTATACCTATTTATACGTAATTGTGTTGAAAAATGATTTGGTTACACATTTGTGTTTATATTTCGCAACATAACACCTATATTGTTTTTCCAATACATATTGACGTTAAGTTTAACTCTGTATGAAAAGGAATTTTCTTAAACAACGAAAAAACTACATATAAAATGTAAAATGCCTTAATATTGGCTGTTTGGAGTAGAAAAATCTAAATAGTACACGTAATACCAACGAGAAGTGGTTGGAGTAATGAAAACTAAAACATGTTAAACATATATTTGTTGTGCAAGTGACAAAAGACAAAATCAGTATACGGTTGTATCCTATTTCCTCCAAAATTACCGATTTACTAAAATTGATTTAATTTACAGATAGTTGAACACACACTTGTTGAAATTTATACGACTGTATATATAATACTACGTGTATAAAGTTCCAACCAAAAAACACACGCCATTAAACTCTAAATTAAAACTAAATGTTCACTTATATGTGTATAACCACCGAAATCTACACTAAACATCATGTATTGATCATTATAAGAAACATGTATGAATAGAAAAAAGGAACATATACAAAATAGTTAAATATATTGATGTATATGCTCGAATCATTGATATGCAAACCGTTATACACCAGTTTCATTGGTTTAGAGCGGGTTCATATGGAACATGTTTGGTAGTGTAATTGCTATTCCCGAGGTAAGAAAGACTCCCCCTTTACTCATATATTTACATTGTTTACTGTCTTAGACTGCGCTCTAATAGGAACCAAGTGCCAGCATCGACTCATAAAATTCTAAGCCCATGTCTGCTAATTAAAACAGGCTGTGATCGGTCAAAAAAGTCTAAGGAATCCGAGACTAATGCTTAATTTCAATTATGATTGAACATTGAATGTAGGCAAACGTCGGTAAAACAAATGCAAAACTGGGTGTTTGTCAGTTCAGAGCCCGAAACGACTCATACGATTAGCTATAAAAACAATCCCTCATAAGATGGCATTTGGATGTACATTTCAGGCAAGGGGTGCCATATATGGTTACGAGATATTGGGAAGTCAGGGTAGCCCTAAAGGCTATAATACAGGTCTATTGGAAAATCAATAGTTGTCTGTAACCGTTACGAGCACGGTTACAGGAGTCAATATATTCTTACCTTCCTGCGTTGAAGACCACCTAGCAGGGTTAATTACCTGGTCATGTTGAAGTGGATCTCGAATACCTCAATGTATGATCTCGGGCTCCATAAGTACTCTCTCTCATTCGTCAGTCCACAAGCAATTACCGGCTTACGCTGCAATGTCCCATAGGATATTGCTGTGTTCCACTATCTGATCAAGTAGATATAAAAATCGAACAGGAAAAGTAACATTCAAAGACGACAATCATCCACATATTTACACAGAAATAAAGAAGAACTTTAAATATGAACGGTAAAAGTGCTTGCTACCTTTCACGTCCTCTGGCCCCGGGTTGAGCAGAACTCAATATTTAAAAATGTCACTAGTACAGACATATGAGCCATCCCAACGATGGTTTTCATATCACGATGAACACGGAATCTTCAGAGTTATTTTCATATCATTCCATGACCAGCGGCGTATTGTCGCAGTTTCCAACAAAATTCTTTGCCCTAAACGCGAAAACAATGAGCGAAATAAACAAAACGGAATTTAGTAGGGAGCAGAGGTTATGAAGCCAGCTATCACATGTAACAGTCAAATTAAAAAGCAGGCAACATATCCTAATAGTTATTAAATAATACTCAGAATTGTTAAAGCCTGGAGTAGTGAAACCACCTATTCGAAATTAAAGTAAGAAAACAAAAGATTTGATAAAATACCACCGATATCTGGAAATAAATATCGGGCTCAGCGATCTCCAAAGATCGGAATGATTAACAGTTATGATTGCAAGCGCTGTATCGCCGGCACTCTGCACAGGCAACGCTACTGTGATATATAAAAAAAAACAGTATGGAAGCGGGAATTTGGAAATCCTAGTGGAACCACCTTTTTGAAATTAAAGTAGGAAAACAAAAGTACTTGAGAAAGTACCACCGATATCTGGAAATAAATATTGCCCTTCAAAGATCGGAATGAATTTCTGATTGCAAACTCGGGAGTCCATTTAGGGACAACTTTTCTTCATTATTTGCCATTATTGTTGCGTTTTGTTAAACCAACTACCCACCCACGCAACTGGAGGTCGGCGTTATATTGCAGTTTTGTCTAACACAGCCACACACTACTCAACGTCTCTTGCGCGATGCTTACAGCTATAAAATGTTGCATGTTTCTTCACATGCATTCTTTGAACACCAATGTTGTAAACAAGAACAATTATGACAGCCTAAAACGTTGTAAATAAATTAAAACATATTGCCTCATTACAAAGCAATTTATAGTCAACAGCAAACTAGATATTGAAGAGAACATCGATATTATCCTGTCAAACGTTTTTCCATGATAGGATATCTTGTCGAATGTTAAGAGTTTATGAATTATGATGTATTAAATGCATTTTGAATTGAATTTTGCGCAGAATCCATACGCAGTAGGTGTGTATGCATTTTTGGTCTGCATTTTTTACCTAGACATTCCGTTAGTCTTCCTGCTTGAAGACATTTATTTACGCCGCTCATCTTATTACTTTCACAATAAGTTCAAGTTACATTTCAATGCACTGTCCTAAAATAAACATACATTGCTCAAAGTAACTGCCATTGATAATCGTAACTCTAAAAGCCTAAACTGATAAACAAATTGCCCTTATACTATATAAAATCACAGCCAACAAATATCTAGATATTGAAATGGCGATCGGTTTTATTGTGTCTCTTGTTTAAGTATTTGATATAATGTCTTAGCTCTAGGCATAATTCCCGGGGCGCCTTATGAAGTCAGTTGGCCTGAAGCAATATTCGCTAGGCTTCCAACATGTGTAGCATTTATTAACTCGGATGTCACAAGCAACATTTAATTAATATATATATATATTATGTTTGTGTCTACGCCATACCTAAAGCCGTCATATCTAAATACTTTAACGAATACCCTGCATAAGCAATATACTGTTTTGTTTTATCATCAATTTATTAAATACAAACAGCAGACTATTAAAAGCGGTAAAGCACTCTATGTTGAAATCGCGGATTTATGTGGGATGACACTGGAGATTGGCTTAAAAAAAACATCTGTAATTATGAACATCACCATACACTCTAACATACGTAGACCAGCTAGAGTTCTGTTAGAAGTTCAGAAGGGTATACTGTAAATAAGAAGAGTATACAACTGAAATAAACGACTACACATGTTAAGACGTCAAGAATTGTGCAAGCTTGATTAAAGTTTAAAAACAAACAGTCGCAAACAGTCACTATGAAACGAAATTACAATCTCTGAAAATTTCATTCAAATATAATGTGTGATAACACGATTTTCAACATGACGTCACTGTCGGACATCAAGGACGGCGTCAGGACCACCTTTGATGTTACAGCATATCTAGGTCATGAACTCTACAACATGCTTCACTTGTAGCCATAATGGATGTCGTTATCAGTGGTGATAAAGAAAATGACACTGATTACTAACAGAATTGCTTAAAAGATACACTCATCACAAAACAAAAATGTTTTTTAATGACTTATGTCCCTGGCTGACGTCCCTATCATATTATGTTCTTGCACAACCAGATCCTAAACTTTAAAAAAGTTTCATTCAGAACCGATCAGCAATTTGTGAGATCCAGCGGTAACACTAATTTCGTCATGACGGTCATAAATTTTGACGCCATGACTCCAAATGATGTTAACGCATATCTAGTTCATGAGCACTACAACACGTGACTATATAAGTTTAAATTCGATCATAAATTCAGGAGATATAGCGATTAGAATATATTTCATTTGATGTTACTTGCAGGCATTTTGGATGACGTCATGACGTCAAAATAGTCATATCTCAGTTATATGAAGGCCTTTATAATTTAATTAATAAAACTGAAACAAAAATCAGAAAGGAAAATAAATAATGTTCATTAACTGATAACGTCAGTGGCGACAATGTTTTTGAGGACGTCATGACGCAATTTTATTTCCTTGCAAAACTAAATCCTAAACAATGCAATCTATGGAAGTTTCACTCAAATCCTAGAACTAGCAATAACAATATTTTCAACATAACGTCACTGGCGGCCACCTATTATAACGTCATGTCCTTAAATGATGTTAATGCACATTCAGGTCATGCGCACTACAAAATGTAAATATAGAATTTTAAATCTTTGTGATAACGGCATGACAACATTTTGTATTCTTGCACAACTAAATTATGGTCTTTGAAAGTTTCATACAAATACAAATCATAGATGCATGAGATCTAGCTATAACAATATTTTCATTATGACGTCACTGGCGGCCATCTTGTATGACGTCATGGCTCCAAATGAAGTTTATATATTCCGTTCTTACGCATATATATTCAGTTCTTACACATATATATATATGTATTTTGGGGTTTCTGTTGTAATTTTTTTTTTACCTCGAATTGCAGCAGAACGACCCCAAAATAAACACATATATAAAACATGAAATGGTGATTTTACTTGATTTATTAAAACTTTTTTAAAATAGGGGTAGTGAAGATTGCAAGTTTAATTTTTTTTAAATAAATCATCATGAAATGGTGATTTTACTTGATTTATTAAAACTTTTTCAAAATGGGGGTAGTGAAGATTGCAAGTTTATTTTGTTTTTATAAGTTATCAAAATTATAAAATGTTTATTTAATACAAAACAAATTTGTCGATTTGTTATTAAAATTACATATAAATTAACAATTTTCTGACCTTGAATACAAAGGTGGTGGATCGTACTCATACACATTACTAAAACAATTTATTACACACTTTTTAGACTTTTTTGTAAGGTTGCCATTGCTTCCTTTCTTCCCTGTTCTACTAGTTCTTTTGTTTGAACTTCACTTATTTCAGCCTTTTTTTTGCTTGGTGTCCTGTTTTAAACTATAATATTTATCTAACTCATCTAAAATCATCTTAAACTCTTGATCAGATATTTGTGAATCACTCAACGCTTTTGATATTAACTGCTTTATACTATTTAACTTAGCCTCTGCCAAAGTTTTTATTTCATGATGTTTTTGAGCTTTTGCATTAAACTTGCGTCTGATAAAATTAACACAAACACCTGTAATTCCACATATTATTGCTGCTATTTCCAAAGGTAACAAAACTGGAATAACAAATCCAATCCCAGCCATAATAACACCTGCAGATATTAAGGTAGTGTAAATTCCATCTGTAATATTAATACCACGTTTATATTTTTTATAAAGTGACTGACGTATATCTCGTTCTGTAATTAACTTTTTTTCAATTTCTGAAATCTTTTGTAATCTATAATTTTGTCCGTTTTCCACTGAATTTTCCACTGACAAATCAGGATATATACTTGGTGCCGTTGGTTGCTTCGGCATTTTTTATTAATCAATAAAAAATTAAATTAATTCAATTAATAATGATGCCACCGTATTTACAGCTGTAGCGTTGGCAATCTTGCATACAAAGTTAACAAGAGAACCAGCACCAATTTCTAAAGGTTTATCAAAGTTATCATGATTGCGTGGAATGATGTGAAGCGTTATGCCATAATTTGGTTGTTCAACACCATTGACAGAAACTATTACAGATACGTCACCAACTAATCGTTCACATGCTAAACCTATTCCCATAATCCGTCCACGGCGTGTCATTACATGCCCCACATTTTTTTCTGCCCCGCCGTTACCAAATGAGAGTATTCTGTTTGACACAAGTGGACCCTTAGCCTCTGCAAATATTGTTATAATCCCATATTTAAGATTATCAACTCTATCTCTCAAATGATTAAACTGGCTAACAAAAGGCACAATTCGTCTATATAAATCTTGAACATTATTTATCAAAGCCTCTAAGTCTTCTGTTTTTTTAGGGCTTGGTGGTCCAAATATACTCATTGTTTTTTTTATAAAAATATATTTTTTAAATAATTTCTAAAACACAACTCATAGGCAAACCGTGATTATTTATTTTGTCGCCATACTCATCTCTAACTTCTATTTTCAATTCAGTAATTGCACCATTCATAAGACAGTGATATTCAGGATAAAAACTTGTATATACTATATCTCCAAACTGCTTATTTACTACAGGTACAACACCTATAATAGTGCTTGGCTTATCATTGAAATAATTACTACTTGTATTAATTTGTTCCAGATGAACATATAACTGTTTATAAGGAGCTAAATTAATTGGGTAATTTCCAGCACGAATACCTTTTGACCATTTTCTGTCATCAAATCCCAGCATTTTTGAAAGACTGCTTGATAATCGTGCCTCTATTGGCGTATCTAAAATGGCTGTAGCACTTTGCGCATAAATGGCTAGAATAATATCTTCATTTAGCAATTTAAACTTTTCTACCAACTGTTGAAAGTTATAGAGTCCACCTGGTATATGATACGTTTTATCTGGGTTTTTTGTTTTTATGACTTCATGATTAATATTATACCAACCGACAGTGTATGTAAAACTTTTTAATCCAACGCGCTTAGTTCCATCTCTATTATCGATATACTGTTGTAAATTAATAGAGTTGTCTATGTTTGAAATTGTATGAAACATTTATTTTAATATATATATATAAAAACACAAATAAAAATGATTTCTAAAGAATTCAAATATAACCCGGATGCTCAATATTCAAATACTTTTAGCAAGAAAGTGATAGATATAATAAATCAAAACATAGTCATTACATCAGACGGTAAAGGCTTTAAAGCATCATTTCCCAATGTCTTTGAAAAATACAAACTCCCATACGTCAAATCAGATGCTATAGTCCAACGCTGGGGAACAGATTGGATGTTATTTTGGCAGAATCAGTTAAACTTTGCTATTTGGTGTGCGACCACTGGCTGTGGTATTGATTTCAACAATCATCTAAAAGCTGATACTTTGGTTGGTTCGTTATTTCGATTTCATGTCTACTACCAAGTCAGAAGAATATTATTTGAAATGAGTGTAGCAATGCCGCAAGACTCAAATTGGAATGCATTTAGTAACACATATAACCGAAACGCATACGAAAGAATATGCAAGGAGTTTAACGTTGATTTATATTCGGACTGGAGACAGAAACAAAGCTATAATAATGGTCTAGGAACAATTTACAATTACTGGACACATATTGGTTATCATCCTTTGGTAAATACTGTATACGACAACAAAACGATGAGTTTTACAGTCTATGAAAGTGATAAAACATACCACATTGATTACATTGCACAAGGATCTGAGGCTGACAATAGTTGGTCTACTTTTATACTAGATGATTCATCTGGATTTACAAGAGCAGGAGTAGAAAGAATCAATGACAGCATAAGAACATACTGCTGGGCAATCCTTGGCTCACAATCACAAACAAGAACAGATATACTTGGAACTGGGACAGCATTTGATGCACAGAAACAATTTTTAGCAAATGTAGAGGACGCAATAAATAGCCCCATCGACTTGCCTAGTCAAATTTCAAGATATGAAAACACCTTAAAATATGCAAGAAGTAAAGTAAATTTTGTCTATGGAAGTGGATTGTACATGTCTCCGAGTGACATGGAATTAAGAATTGGAACAATACAAGACTACAATAATGAAATTGTAATAGCAACCGATGCACAAGCATTAGGATTGAATAATGATGTAAATGTAAAACCAGTGCCACCAAAAAATATTCAACCTTTTCAAGGCACCACAACAAAGAAATTTTTACCGGACTTTGATAAATCATCAATACATAAAACTGCGGAACATAACCCACCAGAAATACAAAAAATAGCGATTGAACACGAAGATAACAAAACAACTATAATTGTTGGTACTATAGTAATAGGTCTTGCTGCATTACTTATTTACGAGATTTACTAAACCACTCTTTGGCTGCCACATACAACAACCCGGAAACAAACACCAGCAAAGCCCATAAATTGTTACCAAGCCAATTAATAACATTACCTGTTGCAGATAAAAGCCATGATACTATTGCACCAATAACTCCTGGAAGTGCTGCAGCAGCTTTACCAGCTAGGTTGGCAAGAAGTTTACCAAGATTAAGTAGTTGTTTTTTTATCCAATCTTTTACACTTGATGGATCAGGCTTTGGAGTTGGAGTTGGAGTTGGAGCAGCACTTGATGTAGGAATAATGGTATCAACTAATACCCCAATAATCATACCAAAGGCAGTCAAAATACTAACAATAGTAATACCTTGCTCCCTAAATAAGGTTTTGATTCTCTCACCCAATGTTGTGTCTTCTCTTAACACCTTATATATAGTTTCTTTTATCCTGTTTATTTGACTGCGTAATGCTTCTTTGTTTTCACTCGCCGCTTCAAGTCGATTACTTCTTTCATCTTCTAAGTTTTTTATTCTGTCACGTAGGCGCTCTTGTTGAAACTCATCCTCATGCCCGGGGGTGCTAACCTGTTCTAATTTTTGTTTTTCTTTTGTTATGTCTTTATCAAGCTCAGTGAGCTTTGAGAGATTATTAGTAAGTTCTCCACGAAAGCTTTGCAATACCTTATCTAAACCTCGTATCTCTCGCATTGTTAGACCTTCTGTTTGTGTTTGAACAGCAGTTTTAGAATGAGTTTCATCTATTATATTACTCAAATTACTCTCAATTGTATTTACAGCATCTACTGTATTTTGTACATCTTCAGTTGTTGAAAAAGTTTGCATTTGTATATCTTCTCCTGCTTTTGTGAGGGTATCTTTTGTTTTTGCTAAGGATGCTAATTCTGCCCTACCCTGAGCAATTCTTTCACGTGGGGCTAAATAATCATATATTTTTAAATTATTTTTTATGAAGTCAATGCCATATTTTCTTTGTAGAGTGTCCAGCACATAAAACTTGATTGGTTCGTTTGGATTATATCCCTTATAATAGGTAGTGGAACATTATCTATCCCCAGCCGAACTGCATATAACAATATTCTACCGTTTTCGTCATTAACCACTTTAAAATCATTTTTATAATCAATTCCGCTGATCTTAGCATTAACTTCAGTAAAAAATTGATCTACTAACCACTTTTTTTGTGTAAGCTGTTCTTCTGTTTTATCTTCTCCTTCAAGCTGATCAATAAGCTTATTTTCATTTACGATCTGAGGCAGGTTGTATAAATTCGTCTTCGTCTTCGTCTTTGTCTTCGTCTTCAAGTATTCTATCTAAGTCTTCTTCAGTCATATCGAACGCAGGATTTTCAAATCCTCCTTCAGCCATTGTTTATTTTATTTAATTTTAAAAAATATATTTAAAAAATAAAAACAATGTCGGCTTACGGAAACAAACTCAGCCCTCATAGAAAACTAAGAGAACGTCATGGTGCCAAAGGCATTCGCACAAGTGTAGTAATAACTAATAATCCATCAACAATAGACCAAAACCAGCAACTGCTTGTGAGATTTCCAAATCTAAGTACTAATGATGTGATAGTTCCAAGTACTGCTCGTCTTGCCTTTGAAATAGAACTTAAAAGCAGAACAGACGCCAACGCTACTCTATTTCAAAATCTGGGTAGAACAATTGTGAAAAAAATGACAATAAGAATAAGTGGCAATGAAGTCATGTCAATAGATGACATTGATATATATCATTGTTATGTAGATTTATGGAAAAGCCCTACTGAAAGATTAAACATAGCTTACCAAGGTATTGGTAAATCAAACATGTTAAAACATAGAGTTAGCGCGGGAGATGCTTCCGCAGACACCAAAGATGAAGCTATAGCAGCAGCTTATGGAAATAGATTTTGTATTCCACTGGACTTTGAAATGTTAGAAAGTCATATGCCATTTTATCAAGCGGGGCTTGGTGATAGGTTAGAATATGAATTAACGTTTAACGATTATAACAAAGTTATCAAAAGCAGTGATGCTCATGCATCTTATGTAATAAAAAATATCTGCTTAGAATTTGATACAGTTAGTGATGTTGAATTAGCCAGACAAATAAGACAGCAAATCAATGGTAAGATGTCATTTATGTATGATCGTATCTTGCGACATAGAAAAATAATAGCAAACAAATCTGAAACCCTTTGGAACATCAACATTAATGTACCAGCACGGAGCATGAAAGGTATTTTAATGCTGTTTGAAGACCCAGAAAGAACAGACACAGAATCCTTTTACAACCCAAAGATTGAAAAGGTTGAAATGACAATAGAGGGAGTACCAAATCAGTTGTATAGTCAGGGCATGGTGGCATATCAACATTGGGATGAAATTAACAAATATTTTGCCTTGACATCAAAAAGAAACAAAGATACAGAAATAGTAGCGAGGGACTTAAACTTTACCAGTGTTTCTCTTGAGAGCTATCTGACAAAATCATATGCTTTGTGGCTTGACCTTAGAACATGTAATGACAATTTATTACACGGCAGTGGAAAAAAGAATAGAAAACGGCAGTGAAGGCATAACGATATTAATAAATAAAAAAGCAGATGCAGATCAAACTTTAAATATTTATCTATATATAATACAAGATGCGCAAATCAATTTCGAAGATGGAAGATTCAAAGAAGCAGGATACTAGTTTGCAACAAAAATATCCTAAATATTCACACAGTGCCATTATTTGTGGTCAGACAGGCTGTGGTAAAACAGAGTTTGTTCTTGACATACTTGAAAAAGAGTATGTTGGAGTTTTTGAACATATAATTATATTGTGCCCGACTATAAAGTGGAACGAGGCTTATAAAAATAGATCCTGGATAGGAGATGTAAGACACCCAAAAAATAAAAAAATAACAATTGTCAATCCTGTTGGTAAAGACGGAAATGAAATGCTACAAGAACTATTGCGTTCATGTTTCAAAAAATATGCTGGCCAGCCCACATTATATATCATTGATGATTGCTCAGCCACAAACGAATTAACAAAGAAAAAAGATATGTTGTCAGAGTTGGCATTCTCCGGTCGTCACGCCAAACAATCAGTATGGGTTATTTCACAGAGATATAATTCTGTATTGAAAGATTTGAGGGATCAAGTAAAATGGTTGTGTATGTTTTACACCAAGGACAGAGATAGTTATGAAAATTGTTTGAGAGAAAATGATGTTATTCCGACGTTGGAGGAGAGAACCAGAATAAAAAAAACTTTAGCTAAGACTAAATATTCCAAGTGGATATTGAGAACTGACCAACCAACTGGTTATTGGGTTGAATATTTTTTTTAAAAATACAAACTAGAGTGTCCCATATAAACCATAAACTCAATGCACTAACCAATATCGGTACAACATCACTACTTATGTTTTCCGGGGCTTGTAAAACATACCCTCTTGGCTCACATATAAAATATTCTACGTCATCCTTTGTCACAGAAATTACAGGCGTTTCCTGTGCACCTTTTGCATACGTTTGTAAAAACTTACTTTCTGAAACACATATACAACATTTTACGTCATCTCTTGTCATAATATCCAGTGCTATTTTATTTTTGTTATAATCACTATTCTCACCGTCTGTTATTTTCAAATCCATTTTTTCTTATATAATATTTTTTTATTATTACAAAATATATTTATTTCACGCAGGTATAATACCTTTTTTTACAACTGTTGCTAATAGTAATACTAACAGCAAAGTAGCAATGTTAATAGCAATACTGACCATGAATATAGTATTGCTAATAGCATTGCTCACAGCAAAGTAGCAATGTTAATAGCAATGCTTGCAGCAAATTAATAATGTTAATAGAAAAAATAACAATGTTAATAAAAATGCTATTAACAATACTAACAATTACTAGTTGCATGAATATCGCAGCTAGTTGTTTTGTATTTTATATTTATTTCAAGATAAAAAATAAGATTAATAATATAAAAATGAATGCGGAAGAACTATTACAAAATATATCGGAACAGACGGAACCAGATGAATCAAAGCAACAAGAAACAAAAAAAGAAAGATTATCAGCTATAGTGGCTGGCGGCGGTAGTCGTCAATATTTGGGTAAAGACATACAACTCACAAACATAGATGGCATGCCACCAGATGAAATTAACAAACTTTACTGCAGATATGAAGCAAGGCTTGGGGCAAGCATGACTAAAACTTTAGGCAATTCTTTTATTAACTTGTATGTGATTGGAGTATCAAAATATTTTAATGTAACCAATCCACCAAAGCTGATGGAAGATTTGGAGGAAGACCCATTTATTAATCATGCTTTGACAAATGCTTGTTGTGAGTTGTATTACAGGTATGGAATGTGCTTAGCACCATTTACAGCAATACTGACAACTGTTAGACATATTGATTTTAATAAAAATAAAATTATAGATAATATAAATGGAGAACCAAGTGGAGAACCAAGAGAGTGAAGTTATACCAGTTGAAGTTGATACACAATCTGTTAAACAACAAAAAGTAAAAAATCTAAAACGAGTAGAGGCTGGAAAAAAAGGAGCAGCGGCAAGGAAGGCAAAGCGTTTGCTTCAGATAGAGCAAGATGCACAGGATGCACAAGATGCAAGAGATGCAGGACAGATAACAAAAATAACAAAAGATGAAGAAGAACCAGAAAAAATCAAAATAAACGTATACAAAAATTATATTCCACCGTGTCTGGTTTTATTAGGCATTGCTGGGTTGGGTTTGTATATTTATAACAAGAAATCTGCTACGCAACCTGTAGCTGTGCAACCTGTTCATGTTGCACCAAAAGACCCGTTTGATTTTTAATAATCTAATTTAAAAAAATAATCATATAAAAAAAATGGCAGCAAGTATTGACGGAAAACAAATTGTAAATATGATGTATCATGCAGGAGTGGAAACACTTCTAACTGTTGGATATTCTGAAATTGGCAGAAAAATACTAAAAAAAACAGCCCCTAAAGTGGATTTTAATATGGCAGATATTGGGATGCTGTATGTGGATATAATGTTAGCAATGGCTACAAAGGATATGCTGATTAAGCAAGGTATTATTCCTGCGGATATTATGAAATAATTTTAAAAAATATATATATAAAAAAATGGCAAGTGCAGTAGCAATGATGATAGGTGGCGCATTAACAAATGCATTAGCGTTTAGCGGTTCAAATTATTTCTTTTCAAAAATGGGAAGTCATTCAGATGAGGAAAGACAAAGGCATGACAAAGCAGTGGAACAATTGAACGCAGCACAAGTGGAGTGGAATAAAAAAAGAACAGAGAGATTAGATTTTATTAATAAACAACTACAAAAAGAACATCATGCAAAGCAGACTTTTGATGATGTAGACCAAGCTATGAAACAGTATTATTACATAACTGGCAAACATTTACTTTTGGAACCGGAGCCCAAGTTGAGTGATTTTTATACACCATCTCCGGATCAACAGAATAGAGAAATTACGTTTATTGTGGTGGGCATGGCTGCAACTGGATTTGTGGCGTACAAATTGATTTCATAAAAAAAAAATAGTTTAAAACTATAATTACTTTAGACTTTTTTGGATTTGAAATGACTAAGTTTACTTTGAAAAGACTAAGTCATATGCATGATACCTATTTTTTTTGTTGTTTTTACATGGTTTCAATCCAAGTGGTCGAATATAATATGGTGGTTTAGCACTCTTCTCTAATTTATTTTTAAGATGATCAGGCGCCCATACTTCACCATTGTCTCATAATGTCAATACCATGGATGGACCATATTCGGTATCTACTATTTTCGTATCTGTAATTTTGTATATTTTATTTAGTTCCAAGTCTGTCCATTTCTTTGTGCTATTTTGATATTGCTCTTCAAGCAGTTCATCAAATTGTGCAGTTGTGATTTCCATTTTTTCTTTATAGTTATATAAAGTTTAATCTTTAGTAGAAAAAAATGGAAAAGATTTATTACAGCCCAAAAGGATTTTGGAGAGGTTACACAGCAGTTAAAAAATTAGCAAATTCATAAGTTTTTATAGAAACCATATGCATCAGTTGTAATACCATCTTCTCGAATGTATCTTTTAGTGTAAAATGGTGATAGTGTAACTTTGTTTACTGTTATGCATATATTTGATGTTTTATTGATCGCATCATATTCATTTCATGGTTATATTTTTTCTTGTTAAATAGTGCATCCTTGTAGTTTTCAAAATTTATATGTTTTTTGACTACATAAGTTTTTACACCCTTTGCTTTTTTAATAAGTTGTTCATCCGCTCTCAAAATATAATATAGCTTGGGTCTTAATCCAACATACTCAGCTATAGCAACACCAGCACATTCGTCTTTCATTTTACCCAATACTTTTTTGTTTGTATCATCATGCATTGGGTGATCTTGAGGATAATCACTCAAGTCATACTCATCTTTCATTTCAGCCATGTCTTTGTATGCATCATCTGTTCTGATGTCTACAAGCAAGCTGTCAGTATCTGTGTATAATAAAGTACAGTTATTTTTGTACCTTTTTTTCAAAGTATTATAATACCAATCATACATATGGTACTTTGATAAATCCAATACTGCCATTCCAACGTAAATTGGTTTGTTTAATGTTAATTTTGTTTTGTTTACATGTACTGCTGATAATTCATCTGAAAATTTTATACGCCTGTTAAAGTTGGGTTTGGCTATCATTTTTCTTATTTTTTCATTTTCAGAGCCGTCAGTTCTGACTAGTTTTATATCAGTCCGCTTGCGTAGATTTTCCATTGTTTTGCCAAACACAGAGTTGTTCGCAAGTTTGTAAAAATCTTTTTCAAAGGGTGATTTAGCTTTTTTCCTAAGTTCTGTGTTTAGATTTATGTATGATGCTATCCATGGTTTTTCATTAAATTTTAATACTCTGTGTACTTTCTTTAGTTTCATACCCAAAGATAAATACAGTTCCAGGGTTTTGTGATGTATCACATATTTTTCTTTGTCCATAAGATTTGGGACTAGCTGTTCTGTATTTATCATGCTATTATTTTCCAACAGATCTGTCTGGTATTTAGACAACCATTCTTTTTTCACTGCTAATCTTTCCGGCGCAAGTGGATAGTCATTGTGAGCTTCATGAAGTTCTTTAGGATATTCCAAATCAACTTCTGCAAAATATCCTTTTCCTTCTTTTGGCTCTGGCAACTTTCCTGATTCCACCCACTTAAAGCCAGAATATGGAAGTGGCTGACTCATTGTCCATCTATATAAGTTATTAGCATCCTAATCCGTTAAGTAGCTGTTTTCCTTGTCATGGTTATAATCAGCTACATATGGATTGTTTGCTTTGGCATATCTTTTTGATACCATACTTATGCCACCTCGCATTCCTTTTTCTACAAACAAGTGCATGTCAATGTCTGTCAAAAGTTCCAATTCTATTTTTGAATGTTTAAGTAAAGCATCCAAAAATAAATCAGGTGCTGTGTAGTAATGCAAGGGATCGAGTTTATATGCATTCATACATGTTTTTCTAAAAGTTTGAAATACATCTGATGACAGAGTTACATCAGTTTTTAGATATAAATCATGATAGTCTCCAAGAGTTTTACAGTTAAACTCTTTCCATATTTTTTGAGCGTATTCGTAATCTTCGGGACTTGTACTTTCATCTGAGAGACTACTGTAAAACTTTTCTATAGGCGGTAATTGCGTTTCCTTAAATCTTTCCATACTGTCCATATATTCGTATGGATAAACACCTTTTCGTAAAAGTAAATCTGTTTGTTCCCCAAACTGATTTTTGGTAATTTTGAAATCAGATTTGTCTGTTGCTTTAACCAATTTTTCCAGAGACGAATTCGTAAATTGTAAACTGTCTAAAAATCTAAGTTTTCCGGCACTAAATGAAATATACTTTTCAGCGTTGTTTGGAATGCATGTAATATTACCTGTCATTTTATGTATTTTTTGCATGATGAGATGACTATCATATCCTTTGAGGTTGTGAAATATAACAGGTATAGGTGTTTTGTTTGGTTTTATTTTCAGCTTTAGGTTGCAGTTTTTATGTGCTGCACCTCTATATTCACCTGTAAAATGACAGTGGTCTCTTACTTTACAGTTTTTACCACATTTTCTACCTATTTCATCCTCGCATATCCAGCAGTGTGTTGCTTTTTCATAATCTATTTCATTCTGCTGTGTCATGATTAATGGTTTCGGGTGAGCAAATATATTATTGATCTTGCTCTTTTCACATTCCAAATGATTTAAAAACTTTTCAACAGTATCTTCACCTCTGTAAATAGCAGGTTCTTCTGTTTTACCATCATATCTGACAACTTGATATCCAAATCCACAAGCTTCGTGCACACTTGTGATTTCAGATTTCTTTCCAAATTTAATTGATTCTGGTTTGACTATACTTTCAAAATCAGCATATATTGCATAAGGCACAGGCATCTGATTTTGATGATTTTTAAATTTTACAGTATTTTTACCTTCTTTTGGCATTTCTATTCTGCAAGAATTTTTGTTGATACCATCACAGTCTTCTTTGTGTTTGGTAAGTAGTTCTTTTCCAGAATAGCCGTGAAGGCAACGATCGCAAAAGTAAGTTTGACCATGGTGTTTGTTTTGGTCCCAGAGTAGTCTATTCAAATTTTTAATCCAGCAATAGTGATATTTTTTTGTTAATGTTTTTGGTTCTTTAGAATAATCATCAGGGTTATAGTTGTCATCTATAATTCCTTCTTCATTATTTGGATCGTCTTCGTTTTCTGATTCAACTTCAGTGTCTTCAGATATTAAGATCAAATTAATTCGTTCAATATCTTTTGGTTGTTCTGATATTTTATATGGAAAAACAGATACCTTTTTATTTTTTCCTGTTATGGTATATGCATAAACATTAATAGCAAGGTTGTTTTGTTTTTCTACTTTGGAAATTTGAGAAATTGGAGTGGGAAAATCAATACCATCCATATTCAACTTACCCATGTGTTTGTTATAACTAGATATCCTAGTTGGATTATTTTTATTAGGCCACAAAGCAGAAACCAATGCCACTTCCAAACACTTATTGTCTTCATTATTAACATTAATTATTGCTTTTTTATCAGATACTGCTTTAGGTAGAGGAATATATGAAGAACCTTTTAATGGTTCATACTTTGCAAAATTTAAGTAAAACGTAACACAGTGATCAATCTCCAATCCAGATGCTGTGTTTGTAAATCTTTCAAGGCTCTCTTGTATATTTGCAGATGATTCATCGTAAAACTCATCTATTTTTTCAGAGGTTAAAATTGCATTTTGTTCATTATGTAATACTGCTGTGGTGTATTTTTTGGTATCACCATCATCTTTGAATAAATTTACAGTGAGACCTAATTGAAACTTTAATCCATCCATCTTTGTCAGCTCTTTGCTTATTTCTTTTGTAATAATGGATTTTTTATCACGAAATAGTTTTTGAGGGTCTTTGTATTTCCCGGCAGATATTTCGTATGCTTTAAAATAGCCACACATTGGTTTGTCAACCAGTTTTAATTCTTCTTTAGATGTTCTATCATTAAGCTCTTTCAATTCATTTATTACATTGTCTCGTGATTTAGCATATTTCTGATTTTGCTCATCTTGTAATTTATCATATTTCTGCTTTTCTCGTTTACGTTGTTTCTTAGCACGTCGTCTCTTGCGTAAATTTTATAATGTTTGAGAATTAACCTCTTTTGGAGTTTCCTTTGGAACTTCTTTAAGAGCATCTAGCCCCTTCTAAGCTGATCATTATTAATTACTCCTTCCCGGTGTAATTGTAAAATGTAGTGAACGTCTTCGGTACTCATTTTTGTAATATATATCATATTTTTTTTTTTTATTTAATATAAAAAAATATTTATTATAACAAGAAAAAGAAAATGGAAAACACTAAGAAAATTGAAAACATTTGCCAATTTCTCAAAGTTGGAGATCACGAACCTTGTAAAAATAAACCAACAAAAGATTCAAACTACTGCAGTTTACATAAATTCAGATTAAAGCAAAGTAAAGTTTTACCGTGTCTAAAATGTGAAAAAGGTACAAGTGCAAAATATCAAATTTGTGTTGTTTGTGGTGCTCATATAGTTAGATTAAGACATAGATACTGTGAAGTAGTAAAGCCGTATATTGTTGAATGTAATAGGCTGAAACATATAGAAATTTGATTTTCTAGTAAAAAATCATATTTTATTATATTCGTGTTTATTCGTTAATTTGGGTGTAATTTTGATAACAAATCAATAAATTTGTTTTGTATTAAAGAAACATTTTATAATCATATTACAAAAAAAAAGCAATATTTTTATAATTTTGATAACTTATAAAAAAAAAATAAACTTGCAATCTTCACTACCCCCATTTTGAAAAAGTTTTAATAAATCAAGTAAAATCACCATTTCATGATGATTTATTTAAAAAAGATTAAACTTGCAATCTTCACTACCCCTATTTTAAAAAAGTTTTAATAAATCAAGTAAAATCACCATTTCATGGTGATTTATTATATATGTGTTTATTTTGGGGTCGTTCTGCTGCAATTCGAGGTAAAAAAAAAATTACAACAGAAACCCCAAAATGCATATGTATCATATATATTCCGTTCTTACGCACATATATTCCGTTCTTACGCACATATATTCAGTTCTTACGCACATATATTCAGTTCTTACGCATATATATTCAGTTCTTACGCATATATATTCCGTTCGTACGTATATATATTCCGTTCATACGCATATATATTCAGTTCTTACGCACATATATTCAGTTCTTACGCACATATATTCAGTTCTTACGCACATATATTCCGTTCTTACGCACATATATTCAGTTCTTACGCACATATATTCAGTTCTTACGCATATATATTCAGTTCTTACGCATATATATTCCGTTCGTACGTATATATATTCCGTTCATACGCATATATATTCAGTTCTTACGCACATATATTCAGTTCTTACGCACATATATTCAGTTCTTACGCATATATATTCAGTTCTTACGAATATATATTCAGTTCTTACACATATATATTCAGTTCTTACTCATATATTTTCCGTTCTTACACATATATATTCCGTTCGTACGCATATATATTCCGTTCTTACGCATATATATTCCGTTCATATTCAGTTATTACGCATATATGTTCAGTTCTTACGCATATACATTCAGTTCTTACGCATATATATTCAGTTCTTATGTAAATATATTCAGTTCTCACACATATATATTCAGTTCTTATGCATATATATTTAGTTCTTACGCACATATATTCAGTTCTTATGCATATATATTCAGTTCTTACGCATATATATTCAGTTCCTACACATATATATTCAGTTCTTACGCACATATATTTAGTTCTTACGCACATATATTCAGTTCTTACGCATATATATTCAGTTCTTACGCATATATATTCAGTTCTTACACATATATATTCAGTTCGTACACATATATATTCAGTTCTTACTCATATATATTCCGTTCTTACACATATATTCCGTTCGTACGCATATATATTCCGTTCTTACGCATATATATTCCGTTCATATTCAGTTCTTACGCATATATGTTCAGTTCTTACGCATATATATTCAGTTCTTAAGCAAACATATTCAGTACTTACGCATATATATTCAGTTCTTACAGCATATATATTCAGTTTTTACACATATATATTCTGTTCTTACACATATAAATCAGTTCTTATGCATATATATTCAGTTCTTACGATTATATTCAGTTCTTACGCATATATATACAGTTCTTATGCATTAATGTTCAGTTCTTACGCATATATATTCAGTTCTTACGCATATATATACAGATCGTACGCATATATCTTACACATATATATTCATTTCTTATGCATATATATTCAGTTCTTACACATATTTATTCCGTTCTTACGCATATTTATTTAGTTCTTGCGCTTATATGTTCAGTTCTTACGCATATATATTCAGTTCTTACGCATATTTAATCCGTTCTTACGCATATATATTCAGTTCTTACGCATAAATTCAGTTCTTACGCATATATATTCAGTTCTTACGCATATATATTCAGTTCTTACGCATATATATTCAGTTCTTACGCATATATATTCAGTTCTAACACATATATATTCAGTTGTTACACATATATATTCCGTTCTTACGCATATATATTCCGTTCTTAAGCACATATATTCAGTTCTTACGCATATATATTCAGTTCTAACGCATATATATTCTGTTCATACGCATATATATTTAGTTCTAACGCATATATATTGAGTTCTTACACATATATATTCTGTTCTTACGCATATCTATTCAGTTCTTACGCATATATATTCAGTTCTTACGCATATATTCAGTTCTAACGCATATATATTCAGTTCTTACGCATATATATTCAGTTCCTACACATATATATTCCGTTCTTACTCATATATATTCCGTTCTTACGCATATATATTCAGTTCTTAAGCATATATATTCAGTTCTTACGCACATATATTCAGTTCTTAGGCATATAAATTTAGTTCTTACGCATAAATCTTCAGTACTTACGCATATATATTCAGTTCTTACGCATATATATTCAGTTCTTACGCATATATATTCAGTTCTTACACATATATATTCAGTTCTTACTCATATATTTTGCGTTCTTAAAAATATATTTTCCGTTTGTATGCATATATATTCCGTTCTTACGCATATATATTCCGTTCATATTCAGTTCTTACGCATATATGTTCAGTTCTTGCGCATATATATTCAGTTCTTACGCATATATATTCAGTTCTTTCGCACATATATTCAGTTCTTACGCATATATATTCAGTTCTTACGCATATATATTCAGTTCTTTCGCACATATATTCAGTTCTTACGCATATATATTCAGTTCTTACGCATATATATTCAGTTCTTACACATATATATTCAGTTCTTACTCATATATTTTCCGTTCTTACACATATATATTCCATTCGTACGCATATATATTCCGTTCTTACGCATATATATTCCGTTCATATTCAGTTCTTACGCATATATGTTCAGTCCTTACGCATATATATTCAGTTCTTACGCATATATATTCAGTTCTTACGTAAATATATTCAGTTCTCACAAATATATATTCAGATCTTATGCATATATATTCAGTTCTCAAGCATATATATTCAGTTCTTATTCATATATTCAGTTCTTACGCATATATATTCAGTTCCTACACATATATATTCAGTTCTTACGCACATATATTTAGTTCTTACGCACATATATTCAGTTCTTACGCATATATATTCAGTTCTTACGCATATATATTCAGTTCTTACACATATATATTCAGTTCGTAAACATATATATTCCGTTCTTACTCATATATATTCCGTTCTTACACATATATTCCGTTCGTACGCATATATATTCCGTTCTTACGCATATATATTCCGTTCATATTCAGTTCTTACGCATATATGTTCAGTTCTTACGCATATATATTCAGTTCTTACGCAAACATATTCAGTTCTTACGCATATATATTCAGTTCTTACGCATATATATTAAGTTTTTACACATATATATTCTGTTCTTACACATATATATTCAGTTCTTATGCATATATTTTCAGTTCTAACGCATATATTCAGTTCTTACGCATATATATACAGTTCTTATGCATTAATGTTCAGTTCTTACGCATATATATTCAGTTCTTACGCATATATATACAGTTCGTACGCATATATCTTACACATATATATTCATTTCTTATGCATATATATTCAGTTCTTACACATATATATTCCGTTCTTACGCATATATATTCAGTTCTTACGCATATTTAATCCGTTCTTACGCATATATATTCAGTTCTTACGCATAAATTCAGTTCTTACGCATATATATTCAGTTCTTACGCATATATATTCAGTTCTTACGCATATATATTCAGTTCTAACACATATATATTCAGTTGTTACACATACATATTCCGTTCTTACGCATATATATTCCGTTCTTACGCATATATATTCCGTTCATATTCAGTTCTTACGCATATATGTTCAGTCCTTACGCACATATATTCAGTTCTTACGGATATATAATCAGTTCTTACGCATATATATTCAGTTCTTACACATATCTTTTTCGTTCTTACGCATATATATTCCGTTCTTACGCACATATATTCAGTTCTTACGCACTTATATTCAGTTCTTACGGATATATAATCAGTTCTTACGCATATATATTCCGTTCTTACGCATATATATTCCGTTCATATTCAGTTCTTACGCATATATGTTCAGTTCTTGAGCATATATATTCAGTTCTTACGCATATATATTCAGTTCTTTCGCACATATATTCAGTTCTTACGCATATATATTCAGTTCTTACGCATATATATTCAGTTCTTTCGCACATATATTCAGTTCTTACGCATATATATTCAGTTCTTACGCATATATATTCAGTTCTTACACATATATATTCAGTTCTTACTCATATATTTTCCGTTCTTACACATATATATTCCATTCGTACGCATATATATTCCGTTCTTACGCATATATATTCCGTTCATATTCAGTTCTTACGCATATATGTTCAGTCCTTACGCATATATATTCAGTTCTTACGCATATATATTCAGTTCTTACGTAAATATATTCAGTTCTCACAAATATATATTCAGATCTTATGCATATATATTCAGTTCTCAAGCATATATATTCAGTTCTTATTCATATATTCAGTTCTTACGCATATATATTCAGTTCCTACACATATATATTCAGTTCTTACGCACATATATTTAGTTCTTACGCACATATATTTAGTTCTTACGCATATATATTCAGTTCTTACGCATATATATTCAGTTCTTACACATATATATTCAGTTCGTAAACATATATATTCCGTTCTTACTCATATATATTCCGTTCTTACACATATATTCCGTTCGTACGCATATATATTCCGTTCTTACGCATATATATTCCGTTCATATTCAGTTCTTACGCATATATGTTCAGTTCTTACGCATATATATTCAGTTCTTACGCAAACATATTCAGTTCTTACGCATATATATTCAGTTCTTACGCATATATATTAAGTTTTTACACATATATATTCTGTTCTTACACATATATATTCAGTTCTTATGCATATATATTCAGTTCTAACGCATATATTCAGTTCTTACGCATATATATACAGTTCTTATGCATTAATGTTCAGTTCTTACGCATATATATTCAGTTCTTACGCATATATATACAGTTCGTACGCATATATCTTACACATATATATTCATTTCTTATGCATATATATTCAGTTCTTACACATATTTATTCCGTTCTTACGCATATATATTCAGTTCTTACGCATATTTAATCCGTTCTTACGCATATATATTCAGTTCTTACGCATAAATTCAGTTCTTACGCATATATATTCAGTTCTTACGCATATATATTCAGTTCTTACGCATATATATTCAGTTCTAACACATATATATTCAGTTGTTACACATACATATTCCGTTCTTACGCATATATATTCCGTTCTTACGCATATATATTCCGTTCTTAAGCACATATATTCAGTCCTTACGCATATATATTCAGTTCTTACGCATATATATTCTGTTCATACGCATATATATTCAGTTCTAACGCATATATATTCAGTTCTTACTCATATATATTCAGTTCTTACGCATATATGTTCAGTTATTACGCATATATATTCAGTTCTTACGCATATATATTCAGTTCTTACGCGTATATATTCAGTTCTTACGCATATATATTTTCCGTTCTTACGCATATGTATTGAGTTCTTACACATATATATATTCTGTTCTTACGCATATCTATTCAGTTCTTACGCATATATATTCAGTTCTTACGCATATATTCAGTTCCTACACATATATATTCCGTTCTTCTTACTCATATATTCTGTTCTTACGCATATATATTCAGTTCTTAAGCATATATATTCAGTTCTTACGCACATATATTCAGTTCTTAGGCATATATATTTAGTTCTTACGCATATATCTTCAGTACTTACGCATATATATTCAGTTCTTACGCATATATATTCAGTTCTTACGCATATATATTCAGTTCTTACACATATATATTCAGTTCTTACTCATATATTTTGCGTTCTTACAAATATATATTCCGTTTGTATGCATATATTTTTCGTTCTTACGCATATATATTCCGTTCTTACGCACATATATTCAGTTCTTACGCACATATATTCAGTTCTTACGGATATATAATCAGTTCTTACACATATATATTCAGTTCTTACTCATATATTTTCCGTTCTTACACATATATATTCCATTCGTACGCATATATATTCCGTTCTTACGCATATATATTCCGTTCATATTCAGTTCTTACGCATATATGTTCAGTCCTTACGCATATATATTCAGTTCTTACGCATATATATTCAGTTCTTACGTAAATATATTCAGTTCTCACAAATATATATTCAGATATTATGCATATATATTCAGTTCTCAAGCATATATATTCAGTTCTTATTCATATATTCAGTTCTTACGCACATATATTCAGTTCCTACACATATATATTCAGTTCTTACGCACATATATTTAGTTCTTACGCACATATATTCAGTTCTTACGCATATATATTCAGTTCTTACGCATATATATTCAGTTCTTACACATATATATTCAGTTCGTAAACATATATATTCCGTTCTTACTCATATATATTCCGTTCTTACACATATATTCCGTTCGTACGCATATATATTCCGTTCTTACGCATATATATTCCGTTCATATTCAGTTCTTACGCATATATGTTCAGTTCTTACGCATATATATTCAGTTCTTACGCATATATATTAAGTTTTTACACATATATATTCTGTTCTTACACATATATATTCAGTTTCTATGCATATATATTCAGTTCTAACGCATATATTCAGTTCTTACGCATATATATACAGTTCTTATGCATTAATGTTTAGTTCTTACGCATATATATTCAGTTCTTACGCATATATATACAGTTCGTACGCATATATCTTACACATATATATTCATTTCTTATGCATATATATTCAGTTCTTACACATATTTATTCCGTTCTTACGCATATATATTCAGTTCTTACGCATATTTAGTCCGTTCTTACGCATATATATTCAGTTCTTACGCATAAATTCAGTTCTTACGCATATATATTCAGTTCCTACGCATATATATTCAGTTCTTACGCATATATATTCAGTTCTAACACATATATATTCAGTTGTTACACATACATATTCCGTTCTTACGCATATATATTCCGTTCTTACGCATATATATTCCGTTCTTAAGCACATATATTCAGTCCTTACGCATATATATTCAGTTCTTACGCATATATATTCTGTTCATACGCATATATATTCAGTTCTAACGCATATATATTCAGTTCTTACTCATATATATTCAGTTCTTACGCATATATGTTCAGTTATTACGCATATATATTCAGTTCTTACGCATATATATTCAGTTCTTACGCGTATATATTCAGTTCTTACGCATATATATTTTCCGTTCTTACGCATATGTATTGATTTCTTACACATATATATATTCTGTTCTTACGCATATCTATTCAGTTCTTACGCATATATATTCAGTTCTTACGCATATATTCAGTTCCTACACATATATATTCCGTTCTTACTCATATATATTCTGTTCTTACGCATATATATTCAGTTCTTAAGCATATATATTCAGTTCTTACGCACATATATTCAGTTCTTAGGCATATATATTTAGTTCTTACGCATATATCTTCAGTACTTACACATATATATTCAGTTCTTACGCATATATATTCAGTTCTTACGCATATATATTCAGTTCTTACACATATATATTCAGTTCTTACTCATATATTTTGCGTTCTTACAAATATATATTCCGTTTGTATGCATATATTTTTCGTTCTTACGCATATATATTCCGTTCTTACGCACATATATTCAGTTCTTACGCACATATATTCAGTTCTTACGGATATATAATCAGTTCTTACGCATATATATTCAGTTCTTACACATATATTTTTCGTTCTTACGCATATATATTCCGTTCTTACGCACATATATTCAGTTCTTACGCACTTATATTCAGTTCTTACGGATATATAATCAGTTCTTACGCATATATATTCCGTTCTTACGCATCTTACACATATATATTCAGTTCTTACACATATATATTCAGTTCTTACTCATAAATATTCCGTTCGTACGCATATATATAACGTTCTTACGCATATATATTCCGTTCATATTCAGTTCTTACGCATATATGTTCAGTTCTTAGGCATATATATTCAGTTCTGACGCATATATATTCAGTTCATAAGCATATATATTCAATACTTTCGCATAGATATTCCGTTCTTATGCAAATATATTTCCCTTCTTACGCATATATATTCCATTCTTACACATATATATTCAGTTCTTACACATATATATTCAGTTCTTACGCATATATATTCCGTTCTTACGCTCATATATTCAGTTCTTACGCACATATAGTCAGTACTTACGCAAATATATTCAGTTCTTACGCATATATATTCAGTTCTTCCTCATATATATTCAGTTCTTACGCATATATATTGAGTTCTTACGCATATATATTCAGGTTTTACATATATATATTCAGTTCTTACACATATATATTCCGTTTTTACACATATATATTCCGTTCGAACGCATATATATTCCGTTCTTACGCATATATATTCCGTTCATATTCAGTTCTTACGCATATATGTAAGTTCCTACGCATATATATTCAGTTCTTAGGCTAATATATTCAGTTCTTACGCATATATATTCAGTACTTTCGCATATATATTCCGTTCTTACGCATATATATTCCGTTCTTACGCATATATATTTAGTACTTACACATATATATTCAGTTCTTATCCATATATATTCAGTTCTTACGCATATATATTTAGTTCTTACGCATATGTATTCAGTTCTTACACATATATATTCCGTTATGACGTATATATATTCGTTCTTACGCGATATATATTGAGTTCTTACGCATATATATTCAGTTTCTTACACATATATATTCAGTTCTTACACATATATATTCCGTTCTTACGCATTTATATTCAGTACTTACGCACATATATTCAGTTCTTACGCACATATATTCAGTTTTTACGCATATATATTCAGTTCTTACACATATATGTTCAGTTCTTACACATATATATTCCGTTCTAACACATATATATTCCGTTCGTACGCATATATATTCCGTTCATATCAGTTCTTACGCATATATGTTAAGTTCTGACGCATATATATTCAGTTCTTATCCAAATATATTCAGTTCTTACGAACATATATTCAGTACTTTCGCATATATATTCCGTTCTTACGCAAATATATTCCGTTCTTACGCATATATTCCGTTCTTACGCATACAGTACTTACACATATATATTCAGTTCTTACGTATATATATTCCGTTCTTACGTATATATATTCCGTTCTTACGCATATATATTCAGTTTCTTACACATATATATTCAGTTCTTACACATATATATTCAGTTCTTACACACATATATTCCGTGCTTACTCATTTATATTAAGTTCTTACGTATGCATATTCAGTTCTTACGCATATAATTTATTATATTCAGTTCTTATGCATATATGTTCAGTTCTTACGCATATATATTCAGTTCTTACGTATGCATATTCAGTTCTTACGCATATAATTTATTATATTCAGTTCTTACGCATATATATTCAGTTCTTACACATATATATTCAGTTCTTTCGCATATTTATTCAGTTCTTACACATATATATTCCGTCCTTACGCATTTATATTAAGTTCTTACGTATGCATATTCAGTTCTTACGCATATAATTTATTATATTCAGTTCTTATGCATATATGTTCAGTTCTTACGCATATATATTCAGTTCTTACGTATGCATATTCAGTTCTTACGCATATAATTTATTATATTCAGTTCTTACGCATATATATTCAGTTCTTACGCATATATCTTCAGTTCTTACACATATATATTCAGTTATAACGCATATATTATCAGTTCTTACGCACATATTCAGTGTTTACGCATATATATTCAGTTTTTACGCTTATATATTCAGTTCTTACGCATATAAATTCAGTTCTTACGTATATATCTTAAACATATATATTTGCTTCTTACGCATATATATTCAGTTCTTACACATATATATTCCTTTCTTACGCATATATATTCAGTTCTTACGCACATATATTCAGTTCTTATGCATATATATTCAGTTCTACACATATATTTTCAATACTTACTTATATATATTCAGTTCTTAGCATATATATTTCGTTCTAACACATATATATTCAGTTCTTACTCATATATATTCCGTTCGGACGCATATATATTCCGTTCTTACGCATATATATTCCGTTCATATTCATTTCTTACGCATATATGTTCAGTTCTTACGCATATATATTCAGTACTTACGCATATATATTCAGTTCTTACGCATATATATTCAGTACTTTCGCATATATATTCCGTTCTTACGCATATATATTCAGTTCTTACGCATATATATTCAGTTCTTACTCATAAATTCAGTTCTTACGCATATATATTCAGTTCTTACACATGTATATTCAGTTCTTACACATATATATTCCGTTCTTACGCATATATATTCCGTTCTTACGCACATATATTAAGTTCTTACGCACATATATTCAGTTCTTACGCATATATATTCAGTTCTTACGCATATATATTCAGTTCTTACACATATATATTCCGTTTTTACGCATATATATTTCGTTCTTACGCACATATATTCCGTTCTTACGTATATATATTCCGTTCATATTCAGTTCTTACGCATATATGTTCAGTTCTTACGCAAATATATTCAGTTCTTACGCATATATATTCAGAACTTTCGCATATATATTCCGTTCTTACGCAAATATATTCCGTTCTTACGCATATATATTCCGTTCTTACGCATATATATTCAGTTCTTACACATATATATTCAGTTCTTAAGCATATATATTCAGTTCTTACGCATATATATTCTGTTCTTACTCATATATTCAGTTCTTACGCATATATATTCAGTTCTTACACATATATATTCAGTTCTTACACATATATATTCAGTTCTTACACATATATATTCCGTTCTTACGCACATATATTCAGTTCTTACGCACATATATTCAGTTCTTACGCACATATATTCAGTTCTTACGCATATATATTCAGTTCTTACGCATATATATTGAGTTCTTACACATATATATTCCGTTCTTACGCACATATATTCAGTTCTTACACATATATATTCCGTTCTTACGCACATATATTCAGTTCTTACGCATATATATTCAGTTCTATCGCGTATATATTCAGTTCTTACGCATATATATTCAGTTCTTACGCATATATATTCTGTTCTTACGCATATATATTCTGTTCTTACGCATATATATTTAGTACTTACACATATATATTCAGTTCTTACGCATATATATTCAGTTCTTACGCATATATATTCAGTTCTTACGCATATATATACAGTTATTACACATATATATTCCGTTCTTACGCATATATATTCAGTTCTTACGAATATATATTCAACTCTTACGCATATATATTCAGTTCTTACGCATATATATTCAGTTCTTACGCATATATATTCAGTTCTTACACATATATATTCAGTTCTTACATATATCTATTCAGTTCTGACTCATATATATTACGTTCTTACACATATATATTCCGTTCGTACGCATATATATTCCGTTTTTACGAATATGTATTCCGTTCATATTCAGTTCTTACGCATATATGTTCAGTTCTTACAAATATATATTCAGCTCTTACGTATACATATTCAGTTCTTACGCATCTATATTCAGTTCTTACACATATATATTCAGTTCATAAGCATATATATTCAGTTCTTACGCATATATATTCAGTTCTTACTCATATATTCAGTTCTTACGCATATATATTCAGTTCTTACACATATATATTCAGTTCTTACACATATATATTCAGTTCTTACACATATATATTCCGTTCTTACGCACATATATTCAGTTCTTACGCACATATATTCAGTTCTTACGCACATATATTCAGTTCTTACGCATATATATTCAGTTCTTACGCATATATATTGAGTTCTTACACATATATATTCCGTTCTTACGCACATATATTCAGTTCTTACACATATATATTCCGTTCTTACGCACATATATTCAGTTCTTACGCATATATATTCAGTTCTATCGCGTATATATTCAGTTGTTACGCATATATATTCAGTTCTTACGCATATATATTCTGTTCTTACGCATATATATTCTGTTCTTACGCATATATATTTAGTACTTACACATATATATTCAGTTCTTCGGCATATATATTCAGTTCTTCGGCATATATATTCAGTTCTTACGCCTATATATTCAGTTCTTACGCATATATATACAGTTATTACACATATATATTCCGTTCTTACGCATATATATTCAGTTCTTACGAATATATATTCAACTCTTACGCATATATATTCAGTTCTTACGCATATATATTCAGTTCTTACGCATATATATTCAGTTCTTACACATATATATTCAGTTCTTACATATATCTATTCAGTTCTGACTCATATATATTACGTTCTTACACATATATATTCCGTTCGTACGCATATATATTCCGTTTTTACGAATATGTATTCCGTTCATATTCAGTTCTTACGCATATATGTTCAGTTCTTACAAATATATATTCAGCTCTTACGTATACATATTCAGTTCTTACGCATCTATATTCAGTTCTTACGCATATATATTCAGTTCTTACACATATATATTAAGTTCTAACGCATATATATTCAGTTCTTACTCACATATTCAGTTTTTACGCATATATAATTAGTTTTTACGCTTATATATTCACTTCTAACGCATATATATTCAGTTCTTACGCATATATCTTACATATATATATTCACTTCTTACGCATATATATTCCGTTCTTACGCATTAGTATTCAGTTCTTACGCACATATATTCAGTTTTTACGCTTATATATTCAGTTCTAACGCATATATATTCAGTTCTTACGCATATATCTTACGCATATATATTCCGTTCTTACGCATATATATTCAGTTCTTACGCATATATATTCAGTTCTTACGCATATATATACAGTTATTACACATATATATTCCGTTCTTACGCATATATATTCAGTTCTTACGAATATATATTCAGCTCTTACGCATATATATTCAGTTCTTACGCATATATATTCAGTTCTTACGCATATATATTCTGTTCTTACGCATATATTTGCAGTTCTTACGCATATATATTCTGTTCTTACGCATATATATTCCGTTCTTACGCATATATATTCCGTTCTTACGCATATATATTCAGTTCTTACACATATATATTCAGTTCTTACGCATATATATTCTGTTCTTACGCATATATATTCCGTTCTTACGCATATATATTCCGTTCTTACGCATATATATTCCGTTCTTAAGCATATATATTCAGTTCTTACGCATATATATTCAGTTCTTACACATATATAATCCGTTCTTACGCATATATATTCCGTTCGTACGCATATATATTCCGTTCTTACGCATATATATTCCGTTCTTACACATATTTATTCAGTTCTTACGCATATATATTTAGTTCTTACGCATATATAGTCAGTTCTTACACATATATATTCCGTTTTTACGCATATATATTCCGTTCTTACGCATATATATTCCGTTCTTACGCATATATATTCAGTTCTTACGCATACATATTCAGTTCTTACGCATATATATATTCAGTTCTTACGCATATATATCCGTTCTTACGCATATTTATTCAGTTCTTACGCATATATATTCAGTTCTTACACATATATATTCAGTTCTTACTCATATTAATTCCGTTCGTACTCATATATATTCAGTTCTTAGGCACATATATTCAGTTCTTACGCATATATATTCAGTTTTTACGCATATATATTCAGTTCTTACTCATATATATTCAGTTCTTAAGCATATATATTCAGTTCTTACTCATATATATTGAGTTCTGACTCATATATATTCCGTTTTTACGCATATATATTCCGTTCGTACGCATTTATATTCCGTTCTTACGCATAAATATTCCGTTCTTACACATATATATTCAGTTCTTACGCATATATATTCAGTTATTACGCATATATAGTCAGTTCTTAAACATATATATTCAGTTCTTACTCATATATATACAGTTCGTACGCATATATCTTACACATATATATTCATTTCTTATGCATATATATTCAGTTCTTACACATATATATTCCGTTGTTACGCATATATATTTAGTTCTTGCGCTTATTTGTTCAGTTCTTACGCATATATATTCAGTTCTTACGCATATTTATTCCGTTCTTACGCATATATATTCAGTTCTTACGCATATATTCAGTTCTTACGCATATATATTGAGTTCTTACGCATATATATTCAGTTCTAACGCATATATATTCAGTTCTAACACATATTTATTCAGTTGTTACACATATATATTCCATTCGTACGCATATATATTCCGTTCTTAGGCATATATATTCCGTTCTTACGCACATATATTCAGTTCTTACGCATATATATTCAGTTCTTACGCATATATATTCTGTTCATACGCATATATATTCAGTTCTGACGCATATATATTCAGTTCTTACTCATATATAGTCAGTTCTTATGCATATATATTCAGTTATTACGCATATATATTCAGTTCTTACCCGTTATATATTCAGTTCTTACGCGTATATATTCAGTTCTTACGCATATATATTCAGTTCTTACGCATATATATTCAGTTCTTACACATATATATTCAGTTCTTAGACATATATGTTCAGTTTTTACTCAGATATATTCCGTTCTTACGCATATATATTCCGTTCTTACGCATATATATTCCGTTCTTACGCATATATATTCTGTTCTTACGCACATATATGCAGTTATTAGGCATATATATTCAGTTCTTAAGCATATATATTCAATTCTTACGCATATATATTCAGTTCTTCGCATATATATTCCGTTCTTACGCATATATATTCCGTTCTTACGCATATATATTCCGTTCTTACGCATATATATTCAGTTCTTACGCATATTTATTCAGCTCTTAAGCATATATATTCAGTTCTTACACATATATATTCCGTTCTTACGCATATATATTCAGTTCTTACGCATACATGTTCAGTTCTTACGAATATATATTCAGTTCTTACGCATATATATTCCGTTCTTACGCATATATATTCAGTTCTTACGCATATATTCAGTTCTTACGCGTATATATTCAGTTCTTACGCATATATATTCAGTTCTTACGCACATATGTTCAGTTCTTACACATATATATTCAGTTCTTACACATATATATTCCGTTCTTACGCATATATATTCCGTTCATATTCAGTTCTTACGCATATATATTCAGTTCTTACTCATATATATTCCGTACTTACACATATATATTAGGTTCTTACGCATATATATTCCGTTCTGAAGCACATATATTCAGTTCTTACGCACATATCTTCAGTTCTTACGCATATATATTCAGTTCTGTCGCATATATATTTAGTTCTTACGCATATATATTCAGTTCTTACACATATATATTCAGTTATTACACATATATATTCAGTTCTTACTCATATATATTCCGTTCTTACACATATATATTCCGTTCGTACGCATATTTATTCCGTTCTTACGCATATATATTCCATTCATATTCAGTTCTTACGCATATATGTTCAGTTCTTACACATATATATTCAGTTCTTACGCATATATATTCAGTTCTTACACATATATTCAGTTCTTACGCATATATATTCAGTTCTTTCACATATATATTCCGTTTTTACGCATATATCTTTCGTTCTTACGCACATATATTCAGTTCTTACGCACATATATTCAGTCCTTACGCATATATATTCAGTTCTTACGCATATATATTCAGTTCTTTCGCATATATATTTTGTTCTTACGCATATATATTCAGTTCTTAAACATATATATCCAGTTCTATATATTCCGTTCTTACGCACATATAATCAGTTCTTATGCACATATATTCAGTTCTTACGCATATATATTCACTTCTTACGCATATATATTCAGTTCTTACGCATATATATTCAGTTCTTACGCATATATATTCAGTTTTTACGCATATATCTTACACATATATATTTAGTTCTTACGCATATATATTCTGTTCTTACACATATATATTCCGTTCTTACGCATATACATTCAGTTCTTACGCATACATGTTCAGTTCTTACGCATATATATTCAGTTCTTACGCATATATATTCAGTTCTTACGCATATATATTCAGTTCTTACGCATATATTCAGTTCTTACGCATATATATTCAGTTCTTACGCATATATATTCAGTTCTTACGCATATATATTTTATTCTTACGCATATATATTCAGTTCTTACGCATATATATTACGTTCTTACGCACATATATTCAGTTCTTACGCACATATTTACAGTTCTTACGCATATATATTCAGTTCTTACACATATATATTCAGTTCTTACGCATATATATTCAGTTCTTACTCATATATATTCCGTTCTTACACATATATATTCCGTTCGTACGCATATATAATCAGTTTTTACGCATATATATTTAGTTCTTACGCATATATATTCAGTACTTTCGCATATATATTCCGTTCTTTTGCATATATATTCCGTTCTTACGCATAAATATTCCGTTATTACGCATATATATTCAGTTCTTACACATATATATTCAGTTTTTACGCATATATATTCAGTTCTTACACATATATATTCCATTGTTAGGCATATATATTCAGTTCTTACGCATATATGTTCCGTTCTTACGCATATGTATTCTGTTCATACGCATATATATTCAGTTCTTACTTATATATATTCACTTGTTACGCATATATATTCAGTTCTTAAGCATATATATTCAGTTCTTACGCATATATATTCAGTTCTTACGCATATTTATTCCGTTATTACGCATATATATTCTGTTCATACGCATATATATTCAGTTCGTTCTTACACATATATATTCAGTTCTTATGCATATATATTCAGTTCTTACGCATATATTCAGTTCTTACGCATATATTTACAGTTCTTATGCATTAATGTTCAGTTCTTACGCATATATATTCAGTTCTTACGCATATATATACAGTTCGTACGCATTTATCTTACACATATATATTCATTTTTAATGCATATATATTCAGTTCTTACACATATATATTCCGTTGTTACGCATATATATTTAGTTCTTGCGCTTATTTGTTCAGTTCTTACGCATATATATTCAGTTCTTACGCATATTTATTCCGTTCTTACGCATATATATTCCGTTCTTACGCATATATATTCAGTTCTTACGCATATATTCAGTTCTTACGCGTATATATTCAGTTCTTACGCATATATATTCAGTTCTTACGCACATATGTTCAGTTCTTACACATATATATTCAGTTCTTACACATATATATTCCGTTCTTACGCATATATATTCCGTTCATATTCAGTTCTTACGCATATATATTCAGTTCTTACTCATATATATTCCGTACTTACACATATATATTAGGTTCTTACGCATATATATTCCGTTCTGAAGCACATATATTCAGTTCTTACGCACATATCTTCAGTTCTTACGCATATATATTCAGTTCTGTCGCATATATATTTAGTTCTTACGCTATTACACATATATATTCAGTTCTTACTCATATATATTCCGTTCTTACACATATATATTCCGTTCGTACGCATATTTATTCCGTTCTTACGCATATATATTCCATTCATATTCAGTCTATAGTCGTCTACACATATATTCAGTTCTTACCATATATTCAGTCTTACACATATATTCAGTTCTTACGCATAATATTCAGTTCTTTCACATATATTCAGTTTTACGCATATATATTCAGTTCTTACCATATATATTCAGTTTTACGCATATATCTTTCGTCTTACGCAATATATTCAGTTCTTACGCACATATATTCAGTTCCTTACGCATATATATTCTGTTCTTACGCATATATATTCAGTTCTTAAACATATATATCCAGTTCTATATTCCGTTCTTACGCACATATAATCAGTTCTATGCACATTATTCAGTTCTTACGCATATATATCACTTCTTAGCATATATCAGTTCTTACGCATATATATTCAGTTCTTACGCATATATATTCAGTTCTTACGCATATATATCAGTTACAGTATATATCTCAGTTATATATCTTACGCATATATATTCTGTTCTTACACATATATATTCCGTTCTACGCTATACATCAGTTCTTAGCATACATGTTCAGTTCTTACGCATATATATTCAGTTCTTACGCATATATATTCAGTTCTTACGCATATATATTCAGTTCTTACGCATATATTCAGTTCTTACGCATATATATTCAGTTCTTACGCATATATATTCAGTTCTTACGCATATATATTCTTACGCATTCATATATTCAGTTCTTACGCATATATATTACGTTCTTACGCACATATATTCAGTTCTTACGCACATATTTACAGTTCTTACGCATATATATTCAGTTCTTACACATATATATTCAGTTCTTACGCATATATATTCAGTTCTTACTCATATATATTCCGTTCTTACACATATATATTCCGTTCGTACGCATATATAATCAGTTTTTACGCATATATATTTAGTTCTTACGCATATATATTCAGTACTTTCGCATATATATCGTTCTTTGCATATATATTCCGTTCTTACGCATAAATATTCCGTTATTACGCATATATATTCAGTTCTTACACATATATATTCAGTTTTTACGCATATATATTCAGTTCTTACACATATATATTCCATTGTTAGGCATATATATTCAGTTCTTACGCATATATGTTCCGTTCTTACGCATATGTATTCTGTTCATACGCATATATATTCAGTTCTTACTTATATATATTCACTTGTTACGCATATATATTCAGTTCTTAAGCATATATATTCAGTTCTTACGCATATATATTCAGTTCTTACGCATATTTATTCCGTTATTACGCATATATATTCTGTTCATACGCATATATATTCAGTTCGTTCTTACACATATATATTCAGTTCTTATGCATATATATTCAGTTCTTACGCATATATTCAGTTCTTACGCATATATTTACAGTTCTTATGCATTAATGTTCAGTTCTTACGCATATATATTCAGTTCTTACGCATATATATACAGTTCGTACGCATTTATCTTACACATATATATTCATTTTTTATGCATATATATTCAGTTCTTACACATATATATTCCGTTGTTACGCATATATATTTAGTTCTTGCGCTTATTTGTTCAGTTCTTACGCATATATATTCAGTTCTTACGCATATTTATTCCGTTCTTACGCATATATATTCAGTTCTTACGCATATATTCAGTTCTTACGCATATATATTGAGTTCTTACGCATATATATTCAGTTCTAACGCATATATATTCAGTTCTAACACATATTTATTCAGTTGTTACACATATATATTCCATTCGTACGCATATATATTCCGTTCTTACGCATATATATTCCGTTCTTACGCATATATATTCAGTTCTAACGCATATATATTCAGTTCTTACTCATATATATTCAGTTCTTACGCATATATATTCAGTTATTACGCATATATATTCAGTTCTTACCCCTTATATATTCAGTTCTTACGCGTATATATTCAGTTCTTACGCATATATATTCAGTTCTTACGCATATATATTCAGTTCTTACACATATATATTCAGTTCTTAGACATATATGTTCAGTTTTTACTCAGATATATTCCGTTCTTACGCATATATATTCCGTTCTTACGCATATATATTCCGTTCTTACGCATATATATTCTGTTCTTACGCACATATATTCAGTTCTTAGGCATATATATTCAGTTCTTAAGCATATATATTCACTTCTTACGCATATATATTCAGTTCTTACGCATAAATATTCCGTTCTTACGCATATATATTCAGTTTTCATTTATGCGGCCCTGTTTGAGCAAAAGTCGCTTTAAACAGGCGGTCAGTGATATGTGAATTTCTGATGCAATTTCCAAGATGATTGATAAATAATTTGGATGTACGTGTGTGTAAAGCTCAGGACATGCCAATGAGGTAATTAGACTAATATTATCGTAATAAACTTTCTGAAAAACAATGGAAAACTAAATCCATATATTTTTCCAAAGTGACAACACTCAAATATGTGTTCACATTCCATTATACAGTTAACAATGGAGGTGTGAATATGCATATATTGACCGTAGCAGTATAGTCGATACAAACAGATCAAATACCTTACTATAATAAGTGCCTCCGGAAAGTGTGTTTTGCTGGTAAACACCATATACAGATTTTCATGCGTAGTTGTGTTTTGTAAAATACAAAATGGAATCTGATAGAGATGAAGATAATGTATTTGACAACTCCCAGACCCATGCAAAACAGGTTTATAACCATGAACTGTCTTTTGACTCGCAAACATCTCTGAAAACGCTGACTGTCTTTGTACCAGATACAACAACAGTTTTGGTAAATGAGCAAAATGTTGATGCTATTTACAATTCTTTCAACAACTCACAATTGCAAGAAAATATTTGTGAAAATCTCAATTCTGAGCAGCTTGTGCAATTATACTGTGAGCTTCCTAAAGACCTATTTATTGCAAAAGTTGTATCAACGGTGCAGAGCAATGAACAGAGTCTTGAGGCCATTAGGTATAGCGTGTATCACGATGTCAAGCATTTGGAAAAGTTTCCTTACCCACAATCAACCGAACTGATAAAGCGGAAAAATACTCGTAAAGGTGACCCTTTATCTTACAAACTCGGAAAAGACATACACTGTCTAGTATCTATGCTAGAAGGAGGCTCTTTTATGGAGCTTAAAGAAGTGCTGAGTCTACCAAAGTGCAGCACTAGGTCGCTAATATGTGATACACTTAATGGTTACTGTGAATCACCTGCTAGAAACACAGAGCGAGACAAACTTGACTCAAACTATGAGACTTTAAGAACTATTATCAATGTGCTCCAAGCGGACATGGTCCTTGTGAAACAGGAGAATATAGAGATAAAGTCAGAACTAAAGCAGGAGCATGACTGCTCTTAAGAAAGAAATGAATGAGATCAAACAGGAACAGGGAAACCTAAAATCAATGATTGAAAACAATTCCCTAGTTTTGGATCGTATGTTAGACGAAAGAAGCAATGGCGTAGCTGGGGTTAAATCTGATTTAAAGCTTATTAGGGAAAGTATAGACTCTCTAATTGAATCGAACACACTGGAGAGTGCAGTCATAATCGACAAGTTGACAAAAGTCCCATTAATGGAAAAAAAGCTCCAGAAAATTGAAAACAAAATCAATGTACTGAATTTACCAAAGTCGCCTGTGGCTATGTCAACGAGTGCTGGAGTCAATGTTGCAACTGGTGCAACTGGCCATAAGGCAAGTGAGGATATAGTTACCAGTGTACCTCTTCAACCTGCAAGCATCTCGACTGTACCGAATACTGCAGAACCTCCTACAAGCGACCGTACATACGCCCAAGCCGCTAGCAGTACGCTGGTTACCGTTAGCCGTTCGCCACCATATAGGGCTGCTAAGGCAATCCCGGTGTTATCGCCAAGCAAGAGAAACGCTGAT
>JAWPHD010017170.1:0-45989 GCA_037043455.1 Cyrtodaria siliqua | reverse complement strand
ATTGTGGGTTCCTTAGTCATATTTCTTATGGCCAGTAAACATGAGTTTTGACAAGTTATAATTATGCCCAATTTTTTGTGATCAAATTACGACATCAAATTACCACCACCTGAATTAAACAAATAATTTAAAATTTGAGCATAAACGATTTAATTATATTATTGCTCAAGATGTTCTGTACAGCCATCATTTGTAAAGGTAAACCCATCTTGACAGACTACAGCAATAATTTTGTTTATGCATATCAAAATATCATGCTTTGATCATAAAACACAAATCTGTTCTGATCAATAGCTAATTAGCTGAATTGTGTTTTACGTCATTTTTTCGTGGTGGAGGCAGACCACCCATTTTTTCCTGGATAGGACTTAAGTCCTGTTTTCTTCCCGCCATCCGTAAGAATCAACACTTTCTCAACTATAAGTTGAGGTCCCCAGTGGGATTCGAACCCGCTGCTGTGAGATGTTTGAACTATCCTAATCAGATGTTCAGCAATAACAAACTTTTAATATTTTTAGCAATATTCTGGATGTTTGAGGGGGCCTGGATTTTGGGAAAGCAAAACCATTAACCTAGATGATGAATACCCTCGTTTTCTTTATTCTAAGTCTGGGAAAGCACAACCTTTAAACTAGACCTATCACTGAAAGTGATGAATACCCCCATTTTCTTTATTCTAAGTCAAACAAAGGGCCATAATTCTGTAATAAATTAGGCAATCAACCATGGATGATGTAGAAGGACATAAGGTCAACAACAGTTGTTATGAACTTATGAGCATATGAAGTTTGGGAACAGCCCATTCAAATGCTAGTAAAAAAAATAAAATTACACGACGCGATGGGACAAAAATGATGGGACGAGATGCGACGCGATGCAACGTTACGGACAAGCTGATTCCTCTATAGCCCCCACTTCCCTTTGTGAAAGCGGGTGTATAATTAGGACGATGTAAGGACCCTGTGAAGTTTATTAATGATCCAACAACTTAATAAAATGGTGTATTGTAATATCTCAATCTATGTGACAAAGATGGCTGCCAAGTGTCAGGGCAACAGGCACAACTTTTGTCATCTCACAAAGCAATAAATTGAAATTTTAAACGGAATTGCATGAATTAAATTACCTCTGCTGATCAATTTATTAGAAAGGATAAAATCAAAATTACTACACAAGCTTTTTTAAGCAGGCATATATCTACACTTTCAATATATTTAGAGTAATATAAGGTTGGAACAACTTTGCTAAAATACCAACGATTATCTAGGATTGCGATTATCTAGGATTGCGTGACAAGTGGTTTCAATGTCCAGGTTTGTCACGAAATGACACAAAGTGTGACCTAGAATAAATTTAAAAGCTTTAAAAGCTGCAAAAATTAAGTTATCAATTTCATGGAGGCCTGACCCCAGATTGATGTCAGAAACCAGGTGTCATTTTCTAGGGATGGTCTCTGGTGTCGCTTACATTGAAAACTGTCATATTTCAAAACTTAAAAGTTTTTCTCATTTCTGTTATTAATAAATCAAGAATTTTCTTGAAATCTAGACTGGTCAATATTAATTTGCGAAAATGTTAAACCAGTAGTAATGAATAAAATGTGATACGGCAATATACAAGAGGAAACATCGCTGACATAAAAATGTTTTATAAATTATGATAATTTTTACATTTATGGAGAAATTCAAGCATATATATATATATATTTATTTATAGATATATTTATTTATAGAGTCGATTGCATACATTGTGGTTTAACCACCCATCAACACCTGTGGTTAGGAAGAGCCATCTCAAAGACTGAACCCATGACCTCCTGCATGCAAGGGAGACCCTACCACTAAGTCATGCTGCGGTATCGATCAGATTTATTGGAAGCCTTTTTCTGGAGGTTTATGATAATGAAAGCATGCACCAGAAGGTATATGACAGCATGCATTTATGCATAGATTAAACCTGTGCAATTGTATGAATTGACAGATAATATAACAAAAGATCAATGACCTTGAAGTTCTACTGGTAGGTTTTGATAGCTAGATCAGCATTCAGTAGTTTTAGAGGAGTAGTCACTACAAGTTTTTACTATATAACTCTATATAAAAAAAGATGGCCACTGGCAGCCATTAATGTCAAATCAACAGGATTTTCCACAAGGACCAACATCATGTCATGCTGATAATTTTAGAAAAAGTCCCATATCAATATCCTTATAGTTTTCAAGAAGTAGTCGCTACAAACTTGTTTTTTAAAAATCTATTTTTAGCCGTGGCAGCCATCTTGGATTTTACATGAATGTGAATTTTTGCTAGGATCAACAAGACATCATTGGCAACACTCCTGTAAAGTTTCATGAAATCCATCCAGTGGTTTCAGAGGAGTAGTCGCTAAAAAAAGGTTTACGGACAGATGGATGATCTTTGATCAGTTAGAGCTAAAAATTAAGACAGATAAAATATAGGGTAGACACATATTTTACTGAACAAACCCAGCCGAAATTTAAAGAACCCACCTGAGATACTAGATCGAAATATCCAAACAGACAATATAAGTGTCATATTGTCCTGAACGAAACTTTATCGCCATCGCAGAAGCGACTCCACTTGTTTTGTCTTACATGTTTTCCTGGGTAGTCTGTTAGATTATAAGAATGGCACACTGCTATAGCACACCTGGAGAGACAGGTATGAGGTGCTACTGGGGAACACGGAGACTACTCAAAACAACGGGAAACCTGAATTTATAACAACATACTGTGTGAAGTAACCAGAGAGAAGAACATAACAGAAGATGCAAGTAACTTATTATATTGATAATTGGTATTGGGTATCGAGAGTTTTTTACATCTCTCTATCAACATATATTTGGTCAGACTTGACCACAGTGATATCTAAATTAGAAAAATCGGTTTGATTTTGCATTATGGTTTTGCAAAACATTAAAAGTGAACTGAATTGAATGTTGTTTAATGGCTCATCAACACAGTATAGGTTATTTAGAGCCGCCCCAGAGAGAGGGGAAGGATACATAGGAATCCGGGAACCGTGTCCTACTTTAAATAGATTCCTATGGTTTCCTATGGTTCTTTAACATGCTCGGAGGATACGTCCCCATCCAACGGACGAGGCTCAAAGGGAAAGTGTCTTGCCCAAGAACACACCAACGAAACTCAGTGGCACCATGGAGGATTGAACCCGGGGCCTCTGGTTACAAATCTGCCGCGCTACCGATTGCGCCACGCCAGCCCTCTACATTTCAACTTGGTTATCTACTCGGATATATCAAAAACCTTGCAATTTCTATCTTATTTCATCTTCTTCTGAAATAATATTTCATGCCGGTTATGTCGGTAAATAGTTATTCATGGCTAATGCTATTTTTTTCAATGTTTATCCGACAAAAAATAAAGTTTGAATTGAATATGCCACTGATATTATGATCTTAGCATTTTAAAAGTATCAAGTGTTTTGGGAAACTTGAGCTGAAGTATATTATATCAGAATAGGCAGCCTTTTGAAAAAGAAAGAGGGAGAAACATACTGACATACATACCTAGGGAAAGATTTATATATAGTGAGTACATTTGAAGATGTACAAAGAGCAAGACACTTCCATGCCCTCATACAAAGTGAAATGTACAAACCCTCAAAGAGCAGGTAAAAACAGTTGTTAAGAATTGTTGATGCAATCTTGGCTTATCAGTCAAGTCGGCTGGATGCAAGTGATGGAAGCATCAAAGAACTTGATAGGCATACAGCCAATATGGAAACCTTGGGATGTGTATCCCATGTTCCTACAGAGTTTGTTCTGTTATTTATATGCACACAGTGATTTATATTTAACTTGATTTATATCAGCCAAGCTCTCTTCCAGCAGTTGTCTGTCTCAAATAAGCCTCAAGCAGTCATGAATGGTTTTTTTTTATTAATTACGTTATCTGTTTATTAAAGTGATTGGATTTCTGCTACAAGACCACTCAATTCACCCTTAGTCAACAAGCCAACAGTAGTAAAATACTTTTAAACATATTAAAGGGACATGCGGCAATCTTGGTTTTTGTAAAACTGGCTGCGTCTCATTGTTTTTTTCTACATAAAGTGCATATTTAAAAATCATTATTAATAACTATTTTAACAGATCAAAGCAAATTGTCTTTATGTATTATTTATTACTGATTTATATTGCAATTTCACATATAAACCTATGGTAGAATAACAAAGGTAAATTGCAAACTCAAAGTTTTTATTACCTATTATTAACTTAAAAAGTCAAAATGATACTGGACTAATAAATTAACCCTTAACCCGCTAAGCACAACTATAATAGCCTTTGCGTCCATTGTAAACCCAGATCAGCCTGCGAGTAAGGCTGATCAGGAATTTTTCTGGGGCCTTCATTTCCGTTACATGATGCTGTTAAAGACATTTACAATGTCCAGCTGCTGATCAGTCATTTTCCTCAAAAACACCTCTTTGTCACATAAATGGAATGGTCTTAATTCAAAGAAAGGCAGTCCATTATATATATGTGTGTAGCGGGTTATCAACAGAATTCAGCTAAAATTAGGTGTTTATTCAAAGCTTGATAAATTCTTCAAGATTGCCGTGTGTCTCTTTAACAGCCCTTTTAACAATTGCAGACGATAATTATATGTACAGTTACAGAGAAAACATGTATTTACCTTTAATGCAACGATCAAAGAGTATTCTCCAAGCTCATCCAAAATATTTTTTATAAATGTGCACAACTCAATAATGTACGCATAAAACTTCTTTTTTTGCTGAGAAATTATCCAAAATCTTTCGCACAACACTTAAAAAGTAATACAATCCACTGCAGAATCTATTTAATGTGCAAACATGTTGCATCCTTGCATCTATGGTTTATATATTAAATACTGGCAACTCTTCAAAGATGATCCGACAATTTTTTTGATTTTTTTTTGAATTTGTCTCAATATCCATAGCAATATAATAAAAACATTTGCTATCCAGTATCATAACATCATTTTCATTGGCCCATTCAAAATTTCCAGCTCCGGTTACCTGGGTTAACCTATTTAACTAACATGATACACCTTTATCATTATTTAGTATATTTATCTGAAAATATTTGTAAATGAATAGATCAAAGAAAAATACTATATATCAAAACTTTATTTCAGTATGACTGAAAGACTGTTAAATTTTTTAAATATATACTATACCCAACTGGACTGAATCAAACAAGGATCACTCACAGCATGCCCTGTGCAGTTTCTAGGGGAAAAAAGGGCTACCTTTTATAGCCCCCAGCCCACCCCATACGCAATTACGAAGGCTCTGGGCTCTGCCTGCATTTTGCATAATTAGATTTATCTCAGTGTAAATGGAGGGTGGGCATAGACTTGAAACGTTCATTCCTATTGGCATGCTTTTTCGAAAGGATGAATACGGAACACGATTTTATAATAGTACCTCTGATATTTTGACACATTGCAATGACAGTGTGGACATTTATTAACATTTAAACATGCTGTGAGAAGTTGTTTAGTTGGGTTGGCAAACCAACACAAAAAGGTTAGATGGCCGTGCTAAGATCAGAAATATATGACGAAAATGTTACAATATGTCAACAATAATATGTTATAATACTACTGCCAGGTGTGGTCAGTAAGTTCACATTCGGATGCAATAACTTTTTGTTTTGTTTTGTTTGAAAGGTGTTTTTCATAATTTCTGGCACATTTTAGGCCAGTTATGATGGTCGATTTTTTTTTGTGGTAGAGGCAAGGCAGACCACCCCTTTTTCCTGGGTAGAACCTGTACTACCTCATGCCATCTGTAAGAATTGACATTTTCTCGCTTAATAACTTTTTGAGTTTTCCGTTTCTTCAAATATTAAAGGTCTATTGAATGTCCGAAGCAAATAATTACAATTACAGACATTTGATCAATTATCAACAGAAATCAGCTAGAAATAGGAACTGACATCATGATACGTGCCTTCAGAATTCATGCCCATATAACCTGAATATTGGCCCTTGTACAAAAATAAGTCAGACACAAACTTGTGCATTTTATTAGAAGAACTTCATAAATAATTATTTTGTTTGATGATTACTAATAGGTCCCAGCACGTGTCTAAAATGCTACCTTATGCATATAAACAGCGGCTTATTACCCGCTCATCTTTCCACTGACCTTCATATATGGCATGTGCTAAAAAAACACGCAAAACACCGAAAACGGTCAGTCATGTGAGTGTGTTCCCGATTCCTGATTAAATAAGCAAATTTCGATGAATTGATATCCCGCTTCGAATGATGTATCACCTTGACCTTAAACCTACTGGCCCCAAAAGCAATAGGGCTTCTCCTTTCACCTAGAGCAATGTACTTATGAAGTTTCATGAGTGTAGGTGTTATGGTTTTGAAGTTATCATCCGGAATGCGTTTGTCTATATAAGGTCACGGGTGACCTTGACCTTTGACCTACTGATCCCAAAACAATAGGGATCCTCCTCTCACCTAGAGCAATGTACCTATGAAGTTTCATGAGTATAGGTGTAATGGTTTCGGAGTTATCATCTGGAATACGCAATTGTTTATGGACGGACAGACACCCCCATACCATAATACACGTCCCGTTCTTCAAATGGACGTATAAAAAAAGATGTACCATTTTAAGGCATTGACTTTTATAGTGATGAATACCCACGCTTTTTTTGTGATGTAGAGGTACTTAAGGTCATTAGTTGTTATGTATATATGAAGTTTGGGAACAACCCATTCAAAAGTGTTCGAGGAATGCAAGTAATGATTTACGCAACGGGTAGTTACGGACAATGTGATACCTATATTTGTGAAAGCAGAGGTATAAAAAAATTGTCTACCCATTTTTTCCCCAGCCGGTTCCAGGAAAAGAAATGTTTTTTTTGTTGTTGGCATATGATGAAGATTTTGTATATAGGGTCAAATTGGTTTAAGGAAGTAGGACAAATGAATTTGAAACCACTCAGGAAATTCTGTAAGTGATAACATACCATTTCCTGGTCTCTAACATTGTACCCGGACATAAGTCATAAAATGTACTATTACAAGGTTGTATATCTCCAATAGTATTTTGAAAATAAAAGAAGAGTAGTTATTCTGTGACAGAAAAAAGACAAATGTTTCATACCAATATCTTCTAAAGCCAGCCAGTTTTAATCACGAAAATACACAAATTAGATCACTTAAAAATGCAGTCATGATTGTTGGAAAGGAACACAACACACCCACTAGACATAGATCGTAGGGATTACCTGATCAATTAAATAATAACAGATTATCATAGAATTCATTAAAGAAACTAACTCGCCAGATAACGACACAATTACACTATAAAGCCGTTTATCAAAACTCTGTCCACATGTGCAGGTCATATAATTATGTATATGTTCCGAATAAAAATACAGGTTTCTTCACGGTTCTTAATCGAATTGAATTGAATGTTGTTTAACGGCTCATCAACACAGTATAGGTTATTTAGAGCATCATAACACACTTACCTGGAGGCACAATTAACATATACACGCATGCATACATAAAATAATAGTTCATATGAGTGGGATCACATTTAAGGATTTAATCACACACGCTATATTAAGACAGTGACAATGAAAGGTGCCGGATCACTAGGATACTGTGAATTCAGTAAATGGTATATATTAAAGGAAGATAATTTGACCTCAAAAAAGCAACTTTCGAAATTTGTGATCTAAGAGATTCACGTTCACAAAGCAGAATTATACATAGGTAGAAATATTTGCGAACAATCAAGGACAGACAACCTTCGGACGAACTATGGCAGGGCACCTAGCTATGATAAAAGACACAAAAATCAAACGTATGCATTCACTTCCTTTTAAAAAAGGAATACCTCAGTAGGTTTAGCAACGGTGTACATATGTTGTAAAATTTGGCTGTTGTTGGCGGATAGCTAGAATTAAACTGCTGAACAAACTACTAGATGATACTAATATAATTTGCATGATTGTATGCACCAAAGGGACACAACTTCATCAGGCCTTTTTTAAAGCTATGATTGAATTATCTTCCTGAAGTCTTACAATACCAGAACAGTGGATTGGTCTCCTTTTCATTGTGTTGCTAATTGTTTTTCTTAAAGACAGATTCAACCACACACATAGTATATTGACTCTCTCTTAGAGAGCCAATGACTTCAAGCACTACATACCGTATCATAATAGATTATGAAGGTGGTATTATTATGATGATGGTATTGGTATTATAATGTTCCACTGGGGTATCCTAACATTGTTTGTAGCTTGATCTTGTATTCTTTTTATGCAAATTCCGAGTTTGAGTTTCTCAGCTTGAGTAAAGTTTCACAAAAGACCATTCGAGTTTGAGTTTCTCGTTTTGAGCGAAGTTTCACAAAAGACCAAACTGAATTGTTTGACTAAAATACTTCTGTGTGTTACTTTTGATAAAAAATATTGAAATACATTTTTGTCTTCTTTTTCTTGTTTTTTTCTGTATGTTAAGTACGACATCCAATATATTCTGCAGCAGTTGAAGGATTAAATGTACTGTATGGCTAAGGCGCTAGTAACATGTATGGCAGTATGCACTGTAGGTAGTCCATCACTGAGATACTTTTTTCCATCAATACGCAGAATACACAATTCCTTACTTAGAGCAGTGTTATTCCAAATCATGTAGCAAGCAAGTCATGTTATCAAATCCCAGGGCCCGGCCCGTATTCATAAAGCAATTTAAGAAGAAAATATTACTTAAGTCAAAATTTAAGATTTTATTTTTAAATATCCGTTTAAAATTCCCAGCGACTAGATTTTAAGATAAATGTTTAGCTGTGGGATTTATTAATCTATAGTATTATTAACAAGAGGTCAATGACCTTGAAGCTCTACTGATTGATTTTGATTTCAGGAAGTAGTCGCTACAGACTTGTTTTTTGAAAATCTATTTTTAACCGTGGCGGCCATCTTGAATTTCCGGCCGACCTGAAATTTTGCTAGGATCAATAAGACATTAAGAGCAACATTCCTGTGAAGTTTCATGAACATCCGTCAAGTAGTTTCAGAGGTGTAGTCGCTACAAGTTTTTACTATATAACTCTATGTAACCAAAGATGGCCACTGGCAGCCATGTTTAACGTCCAATCAAAATAATTTTCCATAAGGATCAACATCATGTCATACTGATCGTTTTAGAAAAAGTCCCATATCAATATTACTTACAGTTTTCAAGAAGTAGTCGCTACAAACTTATTTATTTTAAATCTATTTTTAGCTGTGGCGGCCATCTTGAATTTCCGGCCGACTTGAACTTTAACTTGGATCAACTAGACTTCAAGAGCAACATTCCTGTGAGGTTTCATGAACATCCGTCAAGTAGTTTCAGGAGTAGTCGCTACAAGTTTTTACTATATAACTCTATGTAACCTAAGATGGCCACTGGCAGCCATGTTTAACGTCGAATCAAAATAATTTAACACAAGGATCAACATCATGTCATGCTGATCATTTTAGAAAAAGTCCCATATCAATATCACTTATAGTTTTCAAGAAGTAGTCGCTACAAACTTATTTTTTAAAAATCTATTTTTAGCTGTGACGGCCATCTTGAATTTCTGGCAGATCTGAAATTTTGCTAGGATCAATTAGACATCAAGAGCAACATTCCTGTAAAGTTTCATGACAATCCGCCAAGTAGTTTCAGAGGAGTAGTCGCTACAAGTTTTTACTATATAACTCTATGTAAACAAAGATGGCCGCTGGCAGCCATGTTTAACGTTGAATCAAAACAATTTTTTACAAGGATCAACATCATGTCATGCTGATCATTTTAGAAAAAGTCCCATATCAATATCACTTATAGTTTTCAAGAAGTAGTCGCTACAAACTTGTATTTTAAAACTCTATTTTTAGCTTTGGTGGCCATCTTGGATTTCACATCAACATGAATTTTTGCTAGGATCAACTAGACTTTATGGGCAACATTTCTGTAAAGTTTCATGAATATCCATCCAGTAGTTTCAGAGGAGTTGTCGCTACAAATAAAAGTTTACGGACAGACGGACGGACGGACGGACGGACGACGGACGCCGCACCATGGCATAAGCTCTGCTGATCTCAGATTAGGAGAGCTAAAAATATAAAGAAGATGTCTTAAAACAGTAGAAAAAAATGTTTAAAAAGTTGATAAATTTTGACTGAAGTTAAGATATTGCTTAAGAAGCTTTAGGAATACGGACCCTGGGCTATAATAGAAGGGTTTTCTTCCATTTCCAACCAAGCTAGATAGGGGCAACTCTACCTTACATGACCTTTAAAATTAAAAGTTAGATTTTTTTTTCTCTTTAATAATACCAAAAATAATAGTAAAACTCTTTTTTTTTATTTGTTGTTTTCAAGCTGACTCTATTTCAGTAATTAAGAGTCAGTAAGTAAAGAAATGGGAGAAAAAGAATCCATCATGAGTTTATCCAAATCTAACCCTGAGTGGCTGCATTCAGCCAGGGATTGCTCCAAGGTTCTAACCCTGAGTGTCTGCATTCAGCCAGGGATTCTGCTCCAAGGTCTCGGCAGAGGCAAGGTTTTTAGCACAAGGGACTAAGCACATTCTCAGCCTGGCTCAAATGCTGAACTCTCAGACGAAATTTCTTTATCCCATATCTTATAATACTGGATATTTTTCTACTCTCTCTCTCGTTTTTAATTCCAAGAATGATAACTCTTTGCCTTGAATTTCACTTTTGTGTAAATTCTACTATCTTTTCCTTTTTTCTCTTTTTTTTTATTCTAAGAATGATAACTCTTTGCTTAAAATTTCACATTTCTAAATTGAGTTATGTCCCTTTGGTAACTAAACCATTTTGAAGCACACTGCAACAAATATCCTTACATAGGTTGTATTGTTATTTAATACTTGTAAAGTAATTTTTTTATAGTTATTAATCTCCACAATGTAATTAATACCTATTCAAATCTTTATTGACTTGCTAATTAGGGTATCGTATTTTGTTCAAAAACACTTACTGGCGAGACAAACTGTAACCAAATATTCAATGAAACACTAGTGTTAGTAATTTTACTTTTTGTTTCGAATAAAATACTATTTTTGATGGTATATATGCGTTATAAAAGACCACCCATACCATGACCTTTTTTGTTATGTTTCTCTAGAGAAAGAAAACTGTTTTAGACAAAACAAAAAACGAATAACATGTATTGCCGTTTTCTTTTGTCTTATAATTAAGGGAATTTTTCAATTCAAATGATGGAACAGACTTGATAAAATATTTCAAATTGTTCCTTGCAGGGAACTAAAATCCACTCGTATGCTCACCATGACGAGTGCTCATTGATGCAGGATGAGTAGAAATTCAGATAACTTCTTTAACGCTATGACTATATCAATTTGACCATTCAAATATTACGTAGGACGAATAACTCAGAAACCCATTTTTCTGCCCTACCTTGTAATACCTTATGTTATGTCTTTTGATGTTGTTTTCCAATAAATGGTGATCTTTGCACAATAATGAAAGATGGCAGAGTAAAGTCGTTTATATAATTATGGTACTGAGATAATGTTTATATAAAAACATGTAAAACAATGGCTTATTTTGGTTCCATGCTATTTTAAAAAAGACAGTTTTCAAATGAGTTGTTCATGGCAAAATGAGACAACTTGGTAGTAATATTATTCATGAATACATGACACAAAGTCTGTTAATAATATATATTTTAACACTGAGGACTACTATGTTACTCACCAAAATTTCTGTAAATGTTTTAATAATCATACTCTGCTTTTAAGGAAAAAAATTCAGCTGATGAGCCTTTAAACCCAATTAACACTTACAATGTGACCTGCCCCCTCTCCCCCTACCCCAACACACACACACACACACACCCACACCCACACACGATCCTCAATTTCCAAGAGTAATGTCTGCATGAGCTACCTTTAATTAATGTGGAAAGAATTACAAAAACAATTACAAATGGAAAGAGCAGAAGGCGGAGAACGCTCCTAATGAGCCTACCAACCACATTTTATGTCAGCATGAGCCTATCAGTCAATTTAGAATGAAGTTTTGTATATGTAGGCAGTATGAAAATGGAGAACTAAAATATTGTTTCCGTCTTTGGTTCAGGATGACCCTGAACGTATACCCTTTGACCCCAATATCAGTGTTGATCTTCTTTACCCACCAGGCAACCCATGAAGTATGGTGTTAATACATTTACAGAACCCCAACACCCATTTTGTTCTTAGGTACATGGTAACAGCAACCTCTCTCATCCTTTCTTATCCTGCAGGCAACTCATGTACAAATACTGGTGAAATTATGTGGAATAAAACTGGAGAAATAGTCCAGAAACTAATTTCCTTCTTTGGGTCATGGTGACCTTGACCTTTAACCTTTGACCCATTATCAGTGTGGTTCTTTATTACTCCACAGGTAACCTATGTATGAAGTTTGGTGTAAGTATGTGGTATAGAACAATTAACTGCAGAAATAGTCTGGACACCTAGTGTCCCTCGGACACCTAGTGTCCCTTGGTCTTATTGAGTCCGTTCATAAGAGGTACTATAATGTGCAACACCTTTCATGCCCCCTAGTGCCGCCTCAAGTGGTATTCTACTTTAAAAGCACGAAGATTGGGCTTGATGATCCCAAAGGACAACGTTCACTGTCACATTTGACTCGGTGTATGCCGAATCCCAATACAAACATGTTAACAAAGTTTCATTACAATTGGTCACTATAACAACTTGTAACAAACTTTTAAAAGTTTCATTAAGATAACAAGAACATACATTTAAAAAGTTTAAATTCACTGTGACTTTGACCTTTTGACCTGCTGGCTCCGAACTCGTAAAAGTGTATTGCCCATCCCATTACAAACATGTATACAAAAGTTCATGACGATCGGTTTAGTAGAACTAAACACAACTTGGATGTATATTTAACCAGACTCTGATGTCGATGCCGGTGGTACTGCAAAAGCTGTCATACTTTGAATAGTCAAGCCTTTGAATATTCACCTAAATACTGCAAGAATAATTATTTGTGTATTGCATATTATTTGGCTTGTAATCTTGTATAATAGTGTATCTTCTAGATTATTAAGTGATAAAGCACAACTCTGCCGACATTAACTATCACTAATCAGGGGTATTGAAGATGTTTATTTTAAAAACATGTTTGTTTACTGCTTTGAGTTAGAGGCAATCTTTATCGAAAAACAATCACCAAAAATGCAGAGGAATGATAAATATAAGAACTACTGGTAAGTGTAACTATTTGATGACTAGGTTACAAGGGCTATGAGGGAATTAATAACTATGGAGGGACAGGCAGCCTCAAACATGTTATTTAGAATAGAGCCACCACAGAGAAAGGGGATTAAGACAAATAGGAACCAAGGAACGCTTTCCTACTGTTAGAATATCAAACAGATTCCTGCGGTTCTTTATCATGCTCGAAGGAAAAGAAACTGGTAAATGGGACCGCCCAGATTACACCCCATCTAAAGGACAAGGCTAAGGGGTAGTTTTGCCCAAGGTTACAAAGAAGAACACATTTGCGGCAGTGGCCCCAACTAGTGATCTCCGGATTCAAAGTCTACTGTGCTAACCTTCTGAGGCATGGGGCAGATCCCTGATGCATAAAAATCATGCTGACATACTGAACCAAAGACATATATACAAAGTAAACAAGAAAATCGGTAGAACCGATGGATGCTCCCTGAAATGCATCCTCAACTTATCATATGGCCTTGTATCACCAAGCAGTTTTCAATTTGCAGTTCCATTAATAGTACTTTATGCTCCAGATTACAAAGGGCAATAACTCTAACTTGAATGAAGACAGAGTTACGGTTCTTGCACTCTGTACTTTCTCTCATTGCCCTGCCAAGTTATTGAAAATCCATCCATGAATGCCAGAGTTACTGACCAGACAATATTTGACCTTTGACCTCTAAATGTGACCTTGACCTTGGGGCCACAGATCTGGATGTTTTGCGCTACACATCATCTTGTTGTGGTGAGCACTTGTGCCAAGTTATTTGAAAATCCATCCATGAATGCCAATTTATTTGAAAATGCATCCAGGAATGCAAAAGTTATTGACTGGACACGATTTGACCTTTGACCTCTAAGTGTGACCTTGACTTGGGGCCACAGACCTGGATGTTGTGCTCTACACATCATCATGTTGTGGTGAGCACTTGTGCCAAGTTATTTGAAAATCCATCCATGAATGCCAGAGTTACTGACCGGACAAGATTTGACCTTTGACCTCTAAGTGTGACCTTGACCTAAGAGCCACAGACCTGGATTTTGTGCGCGACACGTCGTCTTGTTGTGTTGAGCACTTGTGCCAAGATATTTGAAAATCCGTTCATGAATGCCAGTTACTGACCGGACATAATTTGACCCTTGACCGCTTCTAAGTGTGACCTTGACCTTGGAGCCACAGACCTGAATTTTGTGCACGACAAGTCAAGTCGTCTTGTTGTGGTGAGCACTTGCGCCAAGTTATTTGAAAATCCGTCCATTACTGTTAGAGCTATTAACTGGAAACGATTGTAGGGTCAAATGAACGAACAAATGAACGAAAGGACTGACGGACAGTGCGAAAAAGGTATTTCAACATATTTTGAAAGTACAAAGTACTCCATGGACTTCAACATGTTCTGAAAGTACAAAGTATTCCACAGACTTCAACATGTTCTGAACAAAGGTACTCCATGCTCTTCAACATGTTTTGAATGTACAAGGTAATACTCCATGCTCTTCAACATGTTCTGAAAGTACAAAGTATCCCACGCTCTTCAACATGTTCTGAAAGTACAAAGTATCCAATGGACTTCAACATATTTTAAAAGTACAAAGTTACTCCATGTACTTCAAGTACAAAGTTACTCCATGTACTTCAACATGTTCTGAAAGTACAAAGTATCCCATGGACTTCAACATGTTCTGAACGTACAAAGGTATTCCATGTACTTCAACATATTTTAAAAGTACAAAGTTACTCCATGTACTTCAACATATTCTGAAAGTACAAAATATCCCATGGACTTCAACATGTTCTGAACGTACAAAGGTACTTCAACATTTTCTGAAAGTACAAAGGTACCCCATGCACTTCAGTATCCCTGCAGTCACTGATATAAAATAAATATTTGCTCTGAACATTATTGGAGTAATGCACCCTTAGGTTTGCATGTTTGCAACTCTGCCCTAAATGTTTCTCACGATTCCCTTATTTCTGAACTTCTACATCATACTATTTAATAAAATTATTTTGTTTGTATGGTGTTTTATGTCATTTTCAACACAGGTTATATATGTTGGTAATTCTTTTTGATGTGGAGGCAGACCACCCATTTTTTCTGAGTAGAACCACTACTGTACACCAGTCCCGCCATTCGTAAGAATCGACACTTCCTCACAAGTCAAGTTCCCAGTGGGATTCAAACCCGCAGAGTTGAGAGGCGAGAAGGTTTACAACATAATGTCGTTACCACCTCGGGCAGACAAAACGAAACAAATGTCTCTATATAATTTAGTGGGTTTGAAACCCTGCCAATGACACGTCTGATGTGCTAGAGGGTTGGTGTACATTATAGCTATTTGTATCAGCTTATGTATTATAATTAAGTAGTTTGCCTTTGAGGAATATAGATAATTTACATATATCAATTTAAGAAACACCCTTCCAAACGTTCTTGCTTTTAAGAGACAAACTCACATTTGCAACACTGTTTACTACTTTGTTTACACATTTTTCACTACTTTGTTCACGTGCCTAACAGATTTGCATGCACAATTAAGAGTTATGTCCCCTTTTGTGGAATTCCATTGAAAGTGCATTAACAAAAGAAACAAATTAGAAAATAATCCTGAATATTTTTACATGTAACTTGCAGTTTAATATGTTTACACTTTTACCTAGACTGCTACACTTGAATAATAAATACTTACTTGATAAAAGGGTGTATTGGTCCATACTTAGATTATGTCATACTCAAAGTCATGTATGTATTGACTAATTCACATATATTTATAATTCAAGGGTAGCACTGCCTTGTTAAATGTGTAAACATATTATACTGAGTGTCATGCAAAAATATTCAAGATATATGACTTCTAATTTTCTGAAATCTTTTTCAAATGCAATCTCAATGGGATTACACAAAAGGGGACATAACTCTTAAACAAACTTTCTGAATAAAGTGAGTTAAATAGTTATTAAAAGGCTCAGTAAATTTACAGCCAGCCCAGAGAGGAGAAATATACAGGAATCCAAGAACTGTGCCCTTACTATCAAACAAATTCAACTGGTTCTTTAACCCTTAACCCCCTACAGATATTTATAATGGACTGTTCTTTCTTTGAATTAAGACCATTCCATTTATGTGACAAAGGGGTGTTTTTGGAAAAATGACTGATTGGCAGCCGGATTTACTCGCAGGCTGATCAGGGTTTACAATGGACGCAAAGTCTATTATAGTCATGCTTAGCGGGTTAAGGGTTAATATGCTTTAAGAATATTCTGACTATGTCCCCATCTGACAGAAGAGGCAAATACCATAGAAATATTGAAATCAACTCATTGGTTCTGGTGAGGCTCAAACCTTGGTCTCTGTATTTAATGTCCAACATGCTTTTCAATGAGCCGGCTTCTCTCCTGATCAGTACTTGTCAAAAGTACCATATGTAGTATCATGGACTCATAAAAATAATGAATCCCACCCACAATTGTCTAAAATATGGCAAAAACAGGTGTCGTTATTTAAACATAAAACTGTTACGACCATCTTTCTTCATTTATGTATTGTACACGTCCCCTCCCGAAGGGCTGAAATGGTGTCTTTAAGAGATTTTGTCCTCATTTGAACAGTGTAGAACTCATCATTCTGTCAGTTAAGGGTCTGTATACAGATACTGCTACTCAAAACCATTGCCATAATTATAATTATATAAGAGAGAAAGACCTGCCAAAGTATTTTCATCATCTATAAATTCAAACTGCTTACCTATATTTGAAAGCCCCTGGATTCCAAAAGAACAACGCCATCTTGGATGAATTTAACACAGTATATCCTCATCTCACCATAATCCTTCGAATAAACTTACAACTTATGAAAGTATTCCAAGTGTAACAAAAAAAGAGAAAAACCTCAGACAAACTAACACCCACTAAAATGTTATTGTTGTTCACATTTCACATTTGCAGTATTGTAGCACCATTATTTTCTCCTAATCTACATAATGACAGGCCATCAAGTAGGGCAACCCTCTTCTGTTTCTTATCACCTGAACACAGTCAACACTTTCCATCATATTGCAAAAAGTGGAACACCACAAACACAAAACTAAGGAAGCATTTATGTACATCTATGATCTATGCAAACAATAATATTAAAGAAAGATAGGCCACAAAACAGTTATCCAGTGGTGGAATAATTTGTATAATTCTGTTTAATATCCAGGAATATTAACTGCTAGCACCTTCCTCTATCTCATCATAACCTTTAGGGATATCTTTCCAGACAAAAAACAAGATCGTTATCCGAGAGATGCTTTCAAGTATGAATTCGAATTACACATATATTTATGAGTTATATGCACATCTCATTATATATGTTTACAATGTGTGAAATGACAGGTCGCCAATTCACCTTGTAAAATCCTCACACACAGTGTTAGAGAAGTAATTCATACACCAGGTAGTTGAGATATGTCATATCCAGACATCAACAATTTAACAGTTAATTTCAAACAGAAAGGAGGCCAGAAAATAAATTGCCAGGCGCATTCTGCTGATTCAGATTTTGTTAATCTCCATCGTTTTTGTTCAACTGTTGGTATCTAAATCCTACCTAATCCTAAACAGCTTCTGACAGTCTCAGAATCAATTTGGAAGTTCACGAAGATAGAACCACTGGTCTGCATGATTGTAACCTTAGAGAGAATATCATATGAACACTCTATAAACAGCAATTGCCCCAAAATATGTCTGCATGTCGGCCATATTAATTATTCGATATTTTCCACTTATTTTTACTTTCCGAAATGTTTTTTACTAAAAGAAAACATTGACTTAAAATAATGTTTCCTTGAATTATGCGAAGCATTCTGTGATCATGCACTTTTGTTATATTATAAAACAGCTAGAGTTACCGAGACATTCAATACTTTCTATTAGATCATATTCAGACAGAAGCACTAAACAAGACACACAATCAGATTATGGCCGGATATATCATAAATCCACATCAACTACCCACAATGTACTGTTTATAGAAGCAGGATAAGTGGCTTCAATTTTTATGCCAACTTTGGATTTTCTCCAGTAGGTCGATTTTGCCGGATAAAAATGGACTTCTTATACTGCCATATAAACCAGTTTTACGAGTTCTTGTACTGCCATATAAACCAATTTTACGAGGGATTTAACACATGGATGGTTAAGATACTTAAAGCGTTGATATAATTCTAGTCATTGCAAAATTGATTGCTAACAATTCATGCAAAGTCTGGCAAGAAAATGATAGGGATTAATAAATATAGCTTCGTCACTTATGTACAGACCAAAGGTCAAGGATGTACGGACCAAAGGTCAAGGTTACAAAGTGATGTCCATCCAAATAACAGCTATTATAATATACAGCCAGCTCATAATATGTAATTATATGTGCATTACATACATTGGTCACCAAAAGTAACTTCCGACGCTTTCCAGTAGGAGTTAAAACATTTTCCCATGAGGCTGCAATGACGAATTTCATGCAAGCATTATTTACAAAAAGTCGCGTGTGATACTCTGCCGAATACCAGTCAGAAAACAATCACCAATAAAGATATGACCTTATTTTCATTTATGACCCCTTAACATGTACAACTTATTTTGTGGCTTATTAACTTCATACGATTTACAATCATCCGAAAAGTTAAATACTTAAGTCTTTTATAATAACTTTTACAAGAAAATATAAAAGGATGAACTCTTTTTTAAGAAAAGGTGCTGAGGAACTAGCGCCCAACAAGAACAGCCGAGGAATGACATATTAAATATTCAATAGATGAAAAACGTAATTCAAAGACCCCAGCCTAACACTCTTACACCTTTATAATAAGAGATTATTATAAGGCACGCTGCTGAACATTTTGACTTGATTAGCTAACCAATAGATACACCTGCTCATCTGAACACATGAAGAGTTATTCTGTATCTCTTTTATAAGCTTGGCACCGATCATGAAGTTATGAAGTTATCTTTCAAATGTAACTAAGTAACACATCATTTTATCAGTTATGAAGACCTTCATATCAGCGCAGGGGATATTAACATGGAAATTATTACCAAAACATGAAAAATATATGAAGATTATCCGATGAAATATATTTCTTGGAATTCCAGATATTGGGAATGATTAACATGTTAAAAAACTAGGAATGATCAAGGTATTTAGATGTATTTGATTAGGGCTGAATGAGGTAGTAAATAGAGATGCCAGTATAGTAGGTCAAAACACCAAATTATGAATTTTATCAATTTCAGGTGAACCAATTTTGCTGCATTAATTAAGAAATGAACTTAGGTTTCCATATCGGAAGACTCACAAAGTTATGTGCAACTCAGTCTTATCATCTCCATGTCTCAAAGAGCGTACATTCTAAAAACTAGAAATTATTACATCATGCCGAGTTGCGCAAGTTTAAACGAACAAATGGCAATCTCGACTTTTTAAAACTCGAGGCGTTCTGTTAGTTTTCCTTAATTAACTAAAAGAACAGTATAAGGCAAATTGATTTTGCATATAATTAACTGTTGACTATATTGCACCAATAATATATTTAAACCTTTGGTAGAATAAGAAGAGAAACTGAAAACTCCAAATTTAATTATATGTAAGCAGGTTTAAAGCCAAAATGATGCTAATGTTTGATAAAAATGTCGATTGCCGTGTGTCCCTAATTTAGCCATCCATATCTTTGAAGAGAAAATAACCCAGGCAAATGTGTGGTCATTGGTGATTTTTTTTTTTTTTAAAATAAACGAAATTCTGGAAACATTCACAATCATGGTAGAATTACCCTATTTTAGACATAGACAAACCCTCAGTTTCTGTATCTTCCATGGCCAGTTCCATTGAGAACTATTTACCATAGCTACCACTCATCCTGACAACTACCATAGCTACCACTAATCCTGACAACCAATTCTTCTTACTTGTACTTACCTGGAAATAGAAAGAGCAAATATTTTTAAAACAACATGGAGATGTAATATCGTTATATTTACATGTTAGTGCGCATGTTTCTATAATTATCTACTCTATGTATTAATTATATATGATTATAACAAAGGGTTTGTAATTGTAATGTAGTCTGCAATATGTTAAAGATAAATTAATAAATGACAATTTTATTAATTAGAAGGGTGTTCCAGGAACACTTACGTCACTTGCCATGTGCCTATTTCAAGTACAATCTAACTATAAAGTTTGAAGACATGGGGTATAATCCTTCATGAATACACCTGCCGTGTGCTTATTTCAAGTACAATCTAACTATAAAGTTTGAAGACATGGGGTGCAATCCTTCATGACTACACTTGCCGTGTGCTTATTTCAAGTACAATCTAACTATAAAGTTTGAAGACATGGGGTGCAATCCTTCATGAATAACTGGAGCAGTTTTTTGTTAATTGTTAAAGTTTATGAAAAGGGGCAAATATTTGCACTCGATAATTGATAAGGAAGAACTGTATAAAGTTTCATGACCATAGGTCAATATTTTGCCAAGTTATGAGCCAGGTTATGTTGCAGGTTAAAGTTTTATGAAAAGGGGCATAACTCTGCCACAATGAAAGTCAAAGTTATTGGACATATGTAACAACATTCTTTTGGCTAAGATGAGGCTGTTTGTGAGTTTCATGAACATAGCTAGGTCACACACTTTTCAAGTTATGGCCAGTTATGAGCTTGGCTAGGTTGCACGTTAAAGTTTTATGAAAAGGGGCATACCTCTGCTGAAATGAAAGTCAGAGTTTTTGGTCATGGCTAACAATATTTAGTAAGTGAAGTTTCATGAATATAGGTCAAATACTTAACTCAAGTTATGGCCAGTTATGAGCTTGGTTAGGTTGTAGGTTAAAGTGTTTTGAAAGGGGGCATAACTCTGCCAAAATTATTATAACTATTATAACGACATTCCTGAAGGTAAGATGAAAATGTGTGTGATGTTTCATGAACATAGGGAAAAAACATTCAAGTTATGGCCAAGGTTAGGTTGCAGGTTAAAGTGTGATGGACAACAGATGACGAAAGGACGACGGACAAAGTGATCCCTAAGTGTCTGCCTTGCTACAGAAAATGTGTTGTGCAATGCGACACGACAGGACCAAAATGTGTTATGGGACGCGATAGGACGTTATGGACAGCGTGATACCTATATAACCCCACTTCACTTTTTGAAAGCGGGGGTATAATTAAGCCTCCTGCGTCGGATGTGGATGTAAACCTGGCAATAAGAGAGTCTAGTTATTTTCTTAGCACATTTAAGAACAATAGGAATTTATCTGATAGTAAGATTAAGGCACAGTGTTCCGATTCCTATGTATCCATCCCCTCTCTCTTGGGTGGCTCGAAATAACTTGAAACAAGGTGTTGACGAGCCGTTAAAAAACAAATTCAATTTTTCTGCTAAAAAGAGCTTGGGCCATCCTTAAAAAAGTGTTTGTTTGCTGTGCTCCGACCGACCGTCTAAAAAGGCAGCGACCGTTTTTTTTTTTTTTAGCCTTTTCGGAATTTCTTTCTTTTTTTTAAAAAATTAATTTATTTTTTATTTTTTTTTACTAAAAAATTATTCGTAAAGAAATATTAATGAGGTTATCCACAGACTGCATTATCATACATTGAGATAGGAAATTATGTAAAAATGCTTAACAAAAAAAAAAGACCTACCTACCTACCCACTTAAAAAATCAGGGTCGGAGCACAGCAAACAAATATTTTTTTAAGGATGGCCTTACACCGTCTTAATTTTGAACTTGTTCAGTCAAACTAAATCAATTTACCTAATTGGCATGTTGCAGTATTTATTAATCATCTTATTACTTAGCCTTCGTTATATTACAAGGAACTGAAATATTATAACCGTAATTTATCATCCCGCATTTAAAATCCATTTATTGTTGACTTTTATCACCAAAATCAATGACCAATCGGAAACCAGAATGCAGCAGATGTGCAGACCCATAAAGAGTCACTGGTCATTTATAACCATAAACATAAAGAAGGCGCGTGCCCTTAACTGGCATTTCATAGTTATTTTTGCCACGCTTCTTGTGACCGTAGTTACCTTTATCAGGGCTCAGTGCTCTTCAATAAAGCAAACAATGCCAGCTGCACAAGAATACTGGGCAGACTGGGACATTGTTTACTGTCCTCTTCACAAACTCTCATATCAGATTTTTCCTCTCTCATTTTGCTGTATAAATTGATACCAAAAGGTGTCACCAGGAACTTGATATAGACTACTGATATGTCAGTTTTGACATGAAACTTAAGTAGTGGAATCTTCAGTAAATAAACTGTCTGTATATCTCATTAAAATTGATACATTAACTGTGCACAATAAGATACAAGAAACCATAGCAACAAGAAGCAGGACTTCATTTATGACCAACTAGGCCTCCATCAGAATGCTAAATTTCTTTTCGTTCTGGTGGAAGGGAGGCCTCTTATGGTTTTATGAGTTTGTGTATAATTTCAAGGATTAATTCTGCCAAGTAAAAATTGTAAAGGAGTAGCAATCTGAAACTGTTATTTGTTTAGTCTATATTTTTGACTTTTCAGGAAGTTGAATTCAGATAAGATCAAAATTATTAGATATCAGACAAAAAGAAATCTAGCAGATAGACAGACATATGATGAGTGCCAGACAAGACAATGTACAACAAGTGCCAGAGCACAACAAGTGCCAGAAGAGTGCCAGACACTGCATAATGAGTGCCAGACACTGCACAATGAGTGCCAGAGGAGTGACAGACACTGCACAATGAGTGACAGAGGAGTGACAGACACTGCATAATGGGTGTCAGGGGAGTGCCAGACACTGCAGAGAAAGTGCCAGAGGAGTTCCAGACACTGCACAATACATGCCAGAGGAGTTCCAGACAATGCACAACAAGTGCCAGGAGTGCCAGATGCTGCACAATACATGCCAGGGGAGTACCAGACGCTGCACAAGAGCCAGAGGAGTGCCAGATGCTGCAAAATATGTGCCAGAGGAGTGCCAGACACTGCACAATACGTGCCAGGAGTTCCAGACGCTGCACAAAAAGTACCAGAGGAGTTCCAGACACTGCACAATACGTGTCAGAGGAATTCCGTACAATGCACAATACATGCCAGACGAGTGCCAGATGCTGCACAACAAGTGCCAGACGCTGCACAATACGTGCCAGAGGAGTGCCAGACACAATAAGTGCTAGGAGTTCCAGACACTGCACAACAAGTTCCAGAGGAGTTCCAGACACAGCACAACAAGTGCCAAAGGAGTTCCAGATGCTGCACAGCAAGTGCCAGAAGAGTTCGACACTGCACAATACGTGCCAGAGGAGTTCCAAACAATGCACAACAAGTGCCAGACGCTGCACAATACGTGCCGTAGGAGTTCCAAACAATGCACAACAAGTGCCAGACACTGCACAATATGTGCCAGAGGAGTTCCAGATGCTGCACAACAAGTGCCAGAGGAGATCCAAACACTGCACAATACACGTCAGAGGAGCTCCAGACAATGCACAACAAGTGCCAGATGCTGCACAATACATGCCAAACGAGTGCCAGATGCAGCATAACAAGTGCCAGAGGAGTGCCAGACACTGCACAATATGTGCCAGAGGAGTGAGTGCCAGACACAATTAGTGCTAGAGGAATTCCAGACACTGCACAACTAGTGCCAGAGGAGTTCAGACACTGCACAACAAGTGCCAGAAGATTTCCAGATACTGCACAGTAAGTGCCAGAGGAGTTCCATACACTGCACAATACGTGCCACAGGAGTACCATACACTGCACAATAAGTGCCAGATGCTGCACAATACGTGCCAGGAGTGCCAGACACTGAACAAGTGCCAGAGGAGTTCCAGACACTGCACAGTGCCAGGAGTGCCAGATGCTGCACAATATGTGCCAGACGCTGCACAATATGCGCCAGAGGAGTGCCAGACACTGCGCAACAAGTGCCAGAGGAGTTCCAGACACTGCACAATGCGTGCCAGAGGATTTCCAGACAATGCACAAGTGCCAGAGGAGCTCTAGGCACTGCACAATACATGCCAGAGGTGTGCCATTCACTGCATAATGAGTGCCAGAGGTGTACCAGATGCTGCACAACAAGTGTCAGATGCTGCACAACAAGTGCCAGAGGAGTGCCAGACTCTGCCCAATAAGTGCCAGAGGCATGCCATTCACTGCATAATGAGTGCCAGAGAAGTGCAAAGCACTGCACAACAAAACAATGTCAAAGGAGTGCCAGACAATGCACAATGAGCACACTGCCCAAGTGCCAGATACCGCACACTAAGTGCCAAACAATGCACAATGAGTGCCAGACAATGCCCAACAAGTGGCAGAGGAGTGCCAGAGGAGGGCCAGACACTGCACAATGAATGCCAGAGGAGGGCCAGACACTGCCCAACAAGTACCAGAATGAGTGCCAAACAATGCACAATGAGTGCCAGACAATGCCCAACAAGTGGCAGAGGAGTGCCAGACAATGCCCAACAAATGCCAGACAATGACAAACGTGATACCGTAATTGACAGAAACAGCTATCTTTATTCATTTTATTTTTATTCATTTCAATAACAGTGAAATGCTTACAATTATATCTAGAAGTTATCAGTGATTTTTAATTATTGATAAAACCAAATGAAACTAGATAGTGTTGTTTTTGTAACAAAAACGTATGTCTCCCCCCACACCCCACACTCTCAGCATAATGCATATGAGCAAACCTGGCCTCTAAGTGTGACCTTGACCTTGAATGGAGGTGGCTGGAAGTTGTGCTCTGCATGCTGTCTCAATATGGTGAACATTTGTGCCAAGTTATTTCAAAATCCCTCAAATGGTTCAAGAGTGACCTTGACCTTGAATGGAGGTGGCTGGAAGTTGTGCTCCGCATGTCGTCTCAATATGGTGAACATTTGTGCCATTAGTTATTTCAAACTCCCTCAAGTGGTTCAAGAGATATGGAGCGGACAAGACTTGTGACGGATATACAGACAGACAGACGGACTGACATTCAAAAAACAATATGTCTCCCCATACATGTTGGGAGACACAAAATTCAGATAGCAATCATGCAATGCAGCCAAAGTACTGAATGAATAGAAAAATTGCAACAGAATTGCCCAGACAGAAAAGCAGTCAATGAGACCATCAGACCTTACACAACACAGATGTGATATGATCAGACATGATCCACAGAACAAAATAAATATTCTCCTTTCACATGTTTACAATCACAAGGACTGTATTATTATAATAAACCAAAAGGCAACCATGCAAAAAGTCTTGTTTCCATCACATTTTGCAGATGTTTTAAGTTAACAAAGGTACCAAGTTATGAAACTCAAGCTGTTATCTCTTTTTTATGACAAAATTTGCCTCATAATCGTGGGTAATCATTTTCAACATCAGTAAGTACAAATGAAATCGAGATGAAAATTGAGATGTAATTTTATACTTTATGATTTTTAATAATACGGCATTTTGTCTAATAAACACCCATGCTCTTCTCTTGTTCAACCACTAGGTATTTGTTATAAACATAAAAGTGAAAAAGGGCCTTTGTGGTGAAATTCATGGATGAATGAATGGTGCTTTACTATCTATGAAAATAAAACATTATATGAAAACATTTCATTCCCTCATCCTGAAACCTTACTGATTCATAATTGCCCAGCTCCATTTTTCGACCAAGTCAATGATTCCAATAAACACCTAGGCATTTTATTTTTTTTGGAGAAAATACAGCACATAATGGTTGTCAATAATCAAATGATATCAACCATCTATAATAATATATCAGTGCTCAGCTAATATGATTTTGGCCCATTTGATTTCATATTTAATAGGTTGTCAGTGCTCAGCTAATATGATTTTGGCCCATTTGATTTCATATTTAATAGGTTGTAATAAAGCAATATTTTCTTTTACATAAATGCAATATTTCGTTTTTATTTTTTTTAATAATTGAGATGTTAAGGTATATCAGTGCAAAGTCATAAGACAAAAATAACATTTCAAAGGTCCTTACTATGATGATACCGAAAGCAAATTAGTGATATTTAGAATTCATGACTGACGAGGCAAGACATATAGAAATATTCGTTGAACAATTTCTCATTTCCATGAAAATGTCAAAAATATAGATATAAGACATTTTGAACAATGTTTTATATCAAAAAGGCTCTCAATACTAAACTTGAACTAGAACTATCACTGACGGTGACAAATACCTCCGCTTAAATTCTAAGTCAAACAAAGTCATAACTGTGTTATAAATTAGGCAATCAACAATGGTTGATGCAGATCGAGGGACATAAGGTCATCAGTTGTTATGTGTATATGAAGTTTGGGAACAACCTATTCAAAACTGTTTGAGTATTGCAAGTAATAAAAATGTGTTAAGCGACGGGACAAAAATGTGTTACACAGCGGGACGCGACTCGACGGGACTTTACGGACAGTGCGATTCCTATACAGCCCCACTTCTGATTGTGAAAGTGGGGATTTAATAAATATATAGTGAGTTATATGACCCCAGAATCACGTATAGTCATTGAAAATTGACTATTTACAAAACAGTGTATTGTTATTCATTCGTGCAAACCAACCATGTATTGGTCAGTGTAAGGTTTCTATTGTCAAAATGACCAGCGAATTTGGTTGGCAACTGACATGTCGCCAGTACTTAGATATCTCCGCCCTATTGTTGATGTCGGAGTATACTGACAATAGTTTATATAACATAGTTGCACATGCTTTATACACGTGCTGCTGTTTGTCGGAGGTATCGTTCTGGTTTGATTGGTTGAAATGGATAAATGATTGACAACTGGCGACATGTTAAATTGCATATGAATGGTGATGTCACCGGTCAACGTTCGTATACAAGAAATCTACACTACTTTAAAGGGACACACGTCAATCTTGATGTCCCGTTAGTTTTTCTACATCAATTGCATGAATAGTATGAAGCAAAATGTTTCTGCATATTACTGTTGATTACACTGCACCAATAATATATTCAAACCTATGGTAGAATAACGAAGACAAGTTGAACATTTAAAATTGTATTTAAATATAATTATGCATGCAGATTTGAAGTCAAAATGGTATGGATTAATAATTCGAGAGGTTAATTTAAATGCTTGCTGAAGTCTTCAATATTGCCATGTGTCCCTTTAATATGTCAAACATACTAGGAGTGACCTCGGAATATTCCTTTTCAAGTATGACAAGTGGTAAATACTTAGATTCAAAAGCCCTTTACTCAAATAGTTGATTAATTATTGTGAAAGATGTGTGGTAATTCTATAAGACTTCTTAACTGAAGTGCAATATAATTTATTATCTCAACTTATTAAAATGGGACAGAGTGTCTATTTCACCGCTTAAATAATCGTTCAAATTTAACACCTCATAGAGCGATAGATAACAAGCTGAGCCAAGCACAAAGACTTTATATGTAAGCGAAATAAATTATTTTTGTCTTCTTTTATTCCATTCACAGATCGAAGACTTTAGTTTAATCAGTTAGGACAGACTGTGAATTATATGCTGTGAGAGATAGCCTAACAACAATAATTCATTGTTGCATACTTTGCTATTCCCATGACATGTGTACTCTGCATGTTACACTGAAATACAACCACATTTGTTTTCAACCGCACCTAGGCAACCTCCGGGCAACTTGAGTGTCCTGCACAAAAAAAACATGTAACTGATGTATTCTGGCTTGTCGTTCGAGTCTTAGTCACAATACAGAAAATGGGCCAACGAACTGAAAGTCAGTAACTCCAAACTGTCACAACATTTAATGGCATTTTCCTTGATATGTCTGTTGAATCCTGTCCATCTAGTATCATGGCAGTTGTCTTATTATTTTCTCACCTCATCCCTTGTCGTTCTGGACTGGTTCGAAAGTCAATACTTTATATTCAAATCTTCTAACAAATGGTCACAGACCAAACAAATAGGGACAAACTCCAACATCACTCCGATTGTCACCATTGGTTTGGTATCATTGGTAAAAAACGTGTTAAATTTCAATTAGTTAAGACAGCTACTCAAATACTTCTTTTCAAGAAAAAGGTTTTTATTTACAAAAGGTCGACAAAAGATCGTGTTATCGGAGATGGTGTTATCACCTTCGCACTACGAACATTGATATTAAATGTCATCACAAAAAGAGTAATTATCCGACTGACCAAACACTTGAGTGACTTGGAGAAGTATGCCCAGAGCATGGACATAAGCTGTTGAGTGGTGCAGAGGGGTACTGTCTAGACTTGGGACATACTGGGGGGCTCCTGGAGCCACTGGTGCTGGGTGACATTCATCATCATACCTGCCAAGTATCGCTGATGGGGTCATTGTCGTACCGGGTACTACAGAAAGGCACCCAGGGTACATTTATGTATACAGAAACATACCCGAAAATCATCGAAATCCAAAGAGGCCCAAAAATATACATAAATGTATAGACAAAATACAATCTCATAAAACACGGCCATAACGCGTTCCGTTACTTCACGGAAATGAAACTTTCATTGCTTACAAAGTTTAATAGATTCACTTTTTAAAAGCCGCTCGCAGTTGCCTCCGCCTTAAAGGAATGCAGTAGGTCTAAATATCTGGCCAACTTTTCTTGAATGACGAGCTGCATATCTGTTTACTTTTTGCGCGGGGTTTGATGATTTACAACTTCCGGTTTTACGTTCTGTATTTTATTACTAACTATGGCAGCCTAAGTATGTTTTAAGAATAATAGCGCAATAGTTGATGATAAACGATATTGTTTAAGTAGTTGTCTTATCAAGTTCTAAATTGTTTCGATTACGGGAACGTGATCTTGTTTGTCCGGGTACGTTTCTGTATATTTGGGAGCCGTCCTGGAATTCAAAGATTTTCAGGTACGTTTCTGTATACATAAATGTACCCGATATGACAATGACCCCATCAGCTCAAGTATCTGTAACCAGGTAGAGGAAAACGGTGAATAACTGATTCCTAACTGTATGTCCTCAATAGCTCAGTTGGTAGAGTGCTGGTTTGGTAACCAGAGATCCTGGGTTCCAGTCTCGGTTGAACAATTTTTCACCACCTATATATATATCTCCAAAATATAATATATATATTTTTCTATTTTACACCTGTCTGAATTTGGCAAATATGCATGTGCATAGCTACACTTAGGCACCATTATCTCTACTTCTTTATAGAAAATGAAAATGTTAAATATGCGAAAAATGCAATAAAAACTGAAGTGGGTGGGGGTATTAGAGTGAGTTTTAGGAAAATAAAATATTAGACATAATGATAATGATAGTTATTTTATTGGATTAAGGTATAAATTAGAAATATTATCTTAAAATTGCGTGATTTAAGAAGAACTTGAACACCTCGAATGGCTGGAGAATGCACCATCAAATTTCCAAAAAAAGAAATCTAGGTGTGCCATGCACCCAAACCCCAACCCCCTCTGTAAATTTTGCACTATATATACTCATATGACAGGACCTATATGATCTTGCTAGGCTAATAATGTCTACAGCTGCTATTTATACCATCTATGTGTCAACAACAACTTGCCATAAAATCTTGGTTGCCTATAGGCTATACAGCTGTAAGTACAAATAATAAAATACTGACCAGACGAAACCGTAAAAATTATGTGTAAATGGGTTACTTTGAAGATAGAAATTTAAGTCTGTGGATTTAATCAACAGAAGCCCTTCAATCCATTTTTCTGTATTTATACAGATTCATAAGGACAGGGAGAACTGTACAACCAGTTGAAAACATGAAAATAGGTAGAACCGATGAATGCTTCCTGAAATGTATCCTCGACCAGCTTATCATATGGCCTTTTATCACCCAGCAGTATTCAATTTGGAGTTCCATTAGTAGTTTTTGACTTACACTCCAGACAAAAAATTCAAGTATAAAATTACAAAGGGCAATAACTCTAATTTGAATGAAGACAGAGTTACGGTTCTTGCACTCTGCACTTCCTCTCATTGCCCTGTATCATTGTGTGAAGTTTCATAGTAAGATCACCACTATTTATTGAGTTATGCTCCAGACAAGAATTCTAAGTATAAAATTAAAAAGGTCAATAACTCAAATTAGAATGAAGACAGAGTTACAGTTCTTATAGTTTGCAATTCCTCTCATTGCCCTCTATCATTGTGTGAAGTTTCATAGTAGGATCATTACTATTTATTGAGTTATGCTCCAGACAAGAATTCTAAGTATCACATTAAAAAGGGCAATAACTCAAATTAGAATGAAGACAGAGTTACAGTTCTTATAGTTTGCAATTCCTCTCATTGCCCTCTATCATTGTATGTAGTTTCATTGCTGTTCCTTCAGTAGTTTTGAAGTTATGCTTTGGACAATAGTGGGATGGATGGATGGCTGGATGGATGGATGGATGGACAGACGGACGGACAAAGCAGCGATTATATGCTCCCCTGAAGATTTTCGGGGAGCATAAAAAAGTTGTCTGATGAATTAATATTAGGGGTCGGAGATCCCAAAGTGAGATCATAGTCCTAAAATGTCAACAAAACAAATGAATGACAAAACTGTCTTTTTATCAAAAATAAACTGACTACATGAACCATATGGACACAAGTTCAAAACAGACACAAGTCTAGTACTAATATGTGACAGCCAACAATTAAATGACCAATCATCTGTTACGAACTGACTGCATGTGAAACAAAAATGGACCACCAGAGACCCAATGATGATGTAGCGATATATCATAATGTTATGATAGTACACCATGAGTAAGGGTTATTCGAGTTGTTTAGCATCTTAACATCGGATTTGTAAATATGACATTTCAATACTTATTCTATAGGTGTATCCATTGTGGTTGTCTAATTTGACGAAAACTTGTCATCTTTACTTCAATAGTAAGCATGATGTAGTCAATGCCATCACATTCCCTAAACTCATTAATAATGCCCAACTTATTTCAATAATTTTGGTGATTATTGGCAATAGGAGTAAATAAAACAGCGAAAGAAGAAAGATATCACATGCTGGAAGAATTGAATAAATGAAATTGTGGTTAACTATTGTAAGCCACAGATCCGTTCTCCAAATCCCGTGGTGTCTGACCATACTGAAACAACAGATCAGGTCTATAATCCTGTGGTCTCTAGTGAAATAACAGAATGTCAGGATAAATATCAAAATTAATCCTGTGGTCTCCAGTGAAATAACAACTATGAGTATCACTGAAGGTGATAAATACCATTATGTTGTGCTTTGTCAGTAATCTGGCAATCAAAACAAGGGCATTCCGGCAGCTGTGCCTACAAGTTTGCCCGCCCGCTGAAATTTAATGTTGAAGGGGACATAACTATGGAAGTTCAAGTTCATAAAACCTTCAAGTTCATAAAATCTCACATCAAATATTGTTGCAGCCCAAATCAGAAATGAAGATTTATGGGAAGTCTGCAATATGCACAATGGCTTAGGATGAGCTGTTCTTACAATACTTTTTATTTAAGGGGACATAATTCTGTCATAATTTATATGGTCACAGACAAAAATCATACATCTTCACTTTGTTGTGATTATGTGAAGTTTTATGATGGCCTGGGAGGAGTTTTATAGGCAAACAAAATGTGTAATGCATGGACAAGACTTGTCCGCCTGGACAAATGGAGTAAATTGAATATAGCCCCATTTTTTCAAAACATGAGTGAAATAAAAAAATAAAAAAATATAACAACTTGTGTTTTTACATCACAGTGATTACAGTAAATCGATACTGTTTTTTTCAGGAAGAAAGAATACTGTTTTAAGTTCAAATTAAACAGAGATGAATTTGATGCAAATCAGACATGCCTGCCAACTTCTGACAGACTAGAGTCGGTCTCAGAAGTAATTAAGAAGGAGCATAAAATCGGTAGTAAAATTTTGATTTTAGATATAATAAACAAGTTTTAAATACGTATTTACAAATAAATATGTATATTTACATCTACATAATTATCAAACACATACATTTATGTTGGCATAATTATTTAAGCATGATTAATTAACTCAACACGTTTTCCCCTAGGGTCATTAGTATCTGGAGGCTGTGACAATGTTTTAGCAAGATATAAGCTACACTGGATATACATTAGCCTGTATAACACAAAAAAAAAGTTGTACAACATTTGTTAACAGTCAAATATTTGTCAACAAGCCAAAACCTTTTCTAAATGCCATTTACAGATAAATCTGCAATAACATTTCATCTATTTGTATCACTTTCCCATGGAGGGGCCAACAGCTGTCAGATTTTGGACCAACAGTACAACATGAAACACTTTTCCACTTCTATAGACATGCTTCTAATTTAGAGGGCTGGCGTGCCACTGAGTTTCGTCAGTGTGTTTTCCCTTAGCCTCGTCCGTCGGATAGGGACATAAACAGGGCGGTCCCGTGTATCGGTCTATCCTTTAGGCACGTTAAAGAACCATAGGAATCTATTCAATAATAAGAGTAGGGCAGGTTCCCGGATTCCTATGTATCCTTCCCCTCTCTCTGGGGCGGCTCTAAATAACATATACCAGGGATGGAAACTAACTTTTAAAGCTTGGTTGCCCAAACGGGCAACCATCTTCTGGATTTTGGTTGCCCAGCTGAAAATGTATGAGCCCAGATTTTCTGTATTTTTCTTTTCGACACACTAACAAACACATTAATAAACAAGATTTTAACACAAATTTACTTTATTTAGGCCAAACAAAAAAAAGATGTGTTTCCTAATGCATGCTCTAGGGTCGGCAGGTAGGCATAGTTATATTCTATAGTTCACTACAGTCTGATCATGGCCATTACAGTTACTCTGGCATGTTATATTTCACCCTTTTCCTGTGAAAAATTCCCCTCTTAAAAAATTTATTATATATATATTAGAAAAAATTTAAACTACAATACAGGAAAACAGCATACTTTTTGCAATTCCCCTTCCTGAAGGCCCTAAAAGCTGACTAGTGCCCTTAAAGATTCGTTATTTGTATAACATCAAATACCGTAACGTTCGCGCTCCGTGAAATTAAAACGGGAGCCGCATTTTAGAATGTCCCAAAACGGAAGTGCGTCAATTTCCCAATATCCGGTTGACTTAAATTGCATTTCATCGTCGAATAAACAGAGTTGCGACTATTTACTGCATTTAATCGCTTTATAAACTATATAAGAAATATGTTCTTTGTTGTTGTTTTCTACTGAAATGTTATTCATCCCGCATTGACGAATAATGTCGAGGAAATCGACTTTAGCTTGTCGAAAAAGCTAGTCGCCCGGGCGGACTACCGACTTATGAAATCTACTCGCCCAGCTTGAAATTTAGTCGTCCCGGGCGAACGGGCAACCGTTAGTTTCCATCCCTGTATAATATACTGTGTTGATGAGCTGTTAAACAACATTCAATTCAATTCCTCTCTCTGGGGCGGCTCTAAATAACGTATACTGTGTTGATGAGCCATTAAACAACATCCAATTCAATTCCTCTCTCTGGGGCGGCTCTAAATAACGTATACTGTGTTGATGAGCCGTTAAACAACATTCAATTCAATTCCTCTCTCTGGGGCGGCTCTAAATAACATATACTGTGTTGATGAGCCGTTAAACAACATTCCATTCAATTCCTCTCTCTGGGGCGGCTCTAAATAACCTATACCGTGTTGATGAACCGTTAAACAACATTCAATTCAATTCCTCTCTCTGGGGCGGCTCTAAATAATGTATACTGTGTTGATGAGCCATTAAACAACATTCAATTCAATTCCTCTCTCTTGGGCGGCTCTAAATAACGTATACTGTGTTGATGAGCCGTTAAACAACATTCAATTCATGCTTCAAATTTGAAAGGCAGACAACTCATGAATTTAAAAGTGAATGCTGAATTCCCGATGCTTTTCTATTGTATCTTCTTTTTCACTTTTGTTCAGTTTAATGACTTGCAATCACAATTAGAAGTAAATGAGAATAATAGTCCAATTTTGTTGATAATAACCCAACTGTGGCAACTACTGCTCAAATTACTATTGTACACAACTGTCAATGGAGTTGGAGGTGAATTTAACCCAGGTCAACAGAAAAGACACTCATTACTGGTATGTATGTATGTACTGGTAGAGAAGATATTAACTGTATCAGACATACATTTTTTAACAAACCATATACACAATATAGTATATTTGCCATTGCAAAGGGTATGCACTTTCAAAGCCATTTGAAGGATATACACCTTCAAAGCTACTGAAAAGGGTACCTTCAAAGCCAATGGTACTCATCTTCGAAGCCATTGCAAAGGGTACTCAACTTCAAAGCATTGCAAAGGGTACTCAACTACAAAGCCATTTCAAATGGTATTCAACTTCAAAGCCATTTCAAAGGGTATTCAACTTCAAAGCCATTACAAAGGGTATTCAACTTCAAAGTCATTTCAAAGGGTATTCAACTTCAAAATCATTTCAAATGGTATTCAACTTCAAATCCATTTCAAAGGGTATTCAACTTCAAAGCCATTTCAAAGGGTATTCAACTTCAAAGTCATTTCAACTTCAAAGCCATTTCAAAGGGTATTCAACTTCAAGGTCATTTCAAATGGTATTCAACTTCACAGCCATTTCAAAGGATATTCAACTTCAAAGTCATTTTAAAGGGTATTCAACTTCAAAGTCATTTCAAATGGTATTCAACTTCAAAGCCATTTCAAAGGGTATTCAACTTCAAGGCCATTTCAAATGGTATTCAACTTCAAAGCCATTTCAAAGGATATTCATCTTCAAAGTCATTTTAAAGGGTATTCAACTTCAAAGTCATTTCAAACGGTATTCAACTTCAAAGCCATTTCAAAGGGTATTCAACTTCAAAGCCATTTCAAAGGGTATTCAACTTCAAAGTCATTTCAAAGGGTATTCAACTTCAAAGTCATTTCAAATGGTATTCAACTTCAAAGCCATTTCAAAGGGTATTCAACTTCAAAGCCATTTCAAATGGTATTCAACTTCAAAGCCATTTCAAAGGGTATTCAACTTCAAAGCCATTTCAAAGGGTATTCAACTTCAAAGTCATTTCAAAGGGTATTCAACTTCAAAGCCATTTCTAAGGGTATTCAACTTCGAAGTCATTGCAAATGGTATTCAACTTCAAAGCCATTGCAAAGGCTACTCGACTTCAAAGCCATTGCAAATGGTATTCACATTCAAAGCTATGCACATTTAAAGTATTAAATTCCCTGACAAGGTGATCTGCTATTAGAAAGATAAGTTATTACGTCTGTACATACAGCATGCCAGACCTCATGTTATCCCAAGGACCATAATCCTTGGATTACTGGGGTATGCTGGATATCTATATCACTACTATTGGGGATTAACTATCTCTGGAATGCATCAGGTCTCTGATCAAACCATACCGAATACAAGTGGTGGTCCATCTTGTTTGATGAAAAATTCTCTTTTAAGGCAATATCAAAACCACTGATTAGCAAATGGCATACAGTTTAGACAGTTTGAAGTTATATATTTGGAGCAATGTTAGAGACACATGGCAATTTTGGTGGTGGTTTCTATATGTTTAAGAAGCATTGCAAGCTTATTGTATTTTTGCTTAATTTTGGAGGTTTTCTTACTCATAAACAATTACAATGTCATAATACTCCTGTCTTTTGTTGTTGTTTTCTTTTCCTTTTGCAAACAGTATCAGTGTCACCAAATATTGTCTATAAACATTGAACGTACCATTCAACGTATTATTCGTCTCTTTCTTGAATAATATGTGTAACAAAATGAAACCACTTTCATCCCTTCTGGCAGTTTTTGTGGTGAAATATATTGTACTATAATGGAAGCAGCTGCAGTTTCTATCACCTTGAGTATCATATTGGGAAAGTTTGTTGAAATGCTGCACTTGATATTTGCCTGTTTTAATTATGTAACCATGTTTATACAGATTATCTGCAAAAGTTTAGCTTAAAATAATACAAAATCAGAAAATTAAATAGCATTTGGACATGTAAAGAAAGCATTTTGCTTTGAGAGTGTTGTTCATATTTTACGACTTATACCTAGCTAGCAACATTTTTACTGCCAGGAGAGCTGCCCTGTGGTTAAGATGGACATTCTTGAAAAAAAAATATATGAAAGTTGAAAATGAGAAGCAATGTATCACAAAAAGAGTAGCTTTCTGAGCACATAGTTTATTAGCTTGAATTATAAAAAACAAACGTTATTTGTTGAATGGGTTTGTTAACTGTTTATACTTGACCATTGATAAATGTATCGTGAGCCAGGCATATCATTGCAGCCCTGGTAATATATAGGTCACTGTGACTGACATTTTCAATTTTTAGCCTTAAAAGGTGTATAACAGTTAAAATGTCTATCCAACTGTTATCCTATAGCCTTCAAATAGCCTTCAAGAAAGCATACCTTTTTTTTTCTGACCAAAGGAGGGTGGACAAAGTTGCCAACAATGAACTCGTGACAATAAGTAACACGTTACACGTTACTCTTAGTTCATTTAGCATGCTGAGTGCTTGATTTCCCTGAAGAGGTTTTGTAACAAAATAAATTATGCATCAAGCTTTAAAGGATAGTATCTTCTCACACTATGCAAATTTAATCCACTCAAACAAATATTCATGGCATGATATATTCGCTAATAACAATCGATTGTAACATGGCTCAAAAATATATATTTATACAAATAGTGTCAGAAATTCTTACAAATTCCCTTGGATGGAAAACTTGACCTTGGTGGCAAGAACCAGAGAATTGAATGTGACCCATGTCATGATGTGATAAACATTTTTTAGAAGGAAATCCAAATCAGCCCACTCTTTAAAGAGATACCGGGAAGAAACCATAAAAGTCAACTTTGATCTCTGAAGTCTAAATGTGACCTTGACCTTGGTGACTACATCCTCAGGGAGTAGAATGTGACACGCTGACATGATATGATTAGCATTTATTTAAGAAATAGAACATCGTTTACTGTGAATTATCGTTTAATATATCACGGTATGGAGTTCAATTTTAAACAATAATTTCACGAGCCCTATTCTAATACCCCTAAAATGTGAAAATAATGCACACTTCTGAAATCTTTCACATTGCTTTTCTTGCTCTCCTAACGTTGCATACGTTACAATGCGGAATGCGCAATGCTTATTCTCCTAACGTCGCAAAAATTACAGTGATATATCGTTCAATATAACGAGATATTTTAAACTAGGCTAAATAGTGCGGGTGTATTAGAATTAAAAATAAATCTACATCCGTCCAAAAGTTTCAGGAGATACAAAGACTTGAAGATACCTAACAATGACATGTTAACCTTGACCTTGGTGACAAGAACCTGGGAGTTGACCACAGCAATTAATCATGAGATGCTATGCAAAATGATATCCAAATTAGTTGTGGTGGAGGCAGTTCACCCCCTTTTCCTGGGTAGAACTAGTTCTGTACACCTGCCATCCGTAAGAATTGCGTTTATGCAAAACTGACTTAAGAGATAGAGTGAATACAGAAGAAGACCAGACAAACAGAAGGCCGAATGGTCTGATCAATATATGCTACCAAGTCCTTGACAGTGGGGTCATAAAAAGAGGTGTCTCCAAAAAGCCACATTTCTTGACTGTACTTGAGGACAATTAAAGCATGGACAAGCATGATGTAACAACATCAACGTCATCAACCTGCATTTGACCAACCATCCCTACCCCACAACCACCCACCATCAACCACCACCACCCCTCCCTGGAACAAAAAACACTACAAATTGTATATTTGGCACATTATTCAATGTGAGGGCTATAACTATATAGGTTATATTTATGAAAGCTGCTTTGATCATTAACCCTTAACCCGCTACATATATATAATGGACTGTTCTTTCTTTTAAGACCATTCCATTTATGTGACAAAGGGGTGTTTTGGGGGAATGAAATGACTGATCAGCAGCCAGACATTGTAAACCCATTATAGTCGTGCTTAGTGGGTTAAGGGTTAAACATAATCTAGTGTAGCCTGTATGATCTGAGACTGATCATCAACACCTTGCTGCTGCAAATATTGCTACTGATAATTGTGTTCGTTTATTTATTTTTCATCGATTGTAACGAAAGCTCTAGAACTTATCTGAATCACTCTCGATGTATTCCTGGGTAGAACCAGTACTAAGCAAATGCAGATAAAGTGTCTTGCTCAGGGACACAACGCATATGGCAATGACGGGGATCGAACCCACGACTTTTTGATCGTGGGTCCAATGCTCTACCACTAGAGAGAGCTCTACCACTAGAGAGAGCTCTACCACTAGACCACAGCGCTCCACGATAATTCTGTTGCTGATGCTGCTGATGATAATGATAATTCTGCTGCTGATAATGATTTCTTATGCATATGTTGCTGTTGCTGCTGTTGATGATAATGCTTTGATAATGATAATGATGACTATTCTGCTATTGCTGATGATTATGTTGCTGCTGCAGTTGATGATGATGACCATGTTGCTGCTACCACTGATGATAATTTGCTGCTGCTGCTGCTATTTAATATGATTACGTTGCTGCTGTGGCTGCTGATGATATTGATTAATGACTATGGGATTGCTTCTGTTGCTGTCACTGTCAAACAAGAAACAATGTCCCAGTACTCCAGGTGCAGGATCAATCACATGACAAAGACTATCAGCCATTACATCAAATAACTCCAACTGGCAGTATGAATTAGGTAATTACAGTAAACAATAGGGTGGATAGGCAGGGTCAGGTCCAGTTGTTATTATCTCAATTATCACATTATGTACTTATTAACTCAGCAGATGATTGGTAGATAAACACAGAAACAATCCAAAGGCCACTAATTGATATAACAGGCTACCTGTACAAGTACTGTACTGACCAGGAATAGGTCAGTCTCTTTATTTACATAGAAATGGGGTTTTACAGCCCGTAAACACATATATATCATATGAAAATATACTGGGACAGAAACCTCAGTGGTAGCTGTGATGAGGGATAAAGTTTCCCATCAGACCTTCCGCCAGGGTCTGTGGCTCTAAAGCCAAGGACTTATCCACTGAGCTATCGAGGCAGCTTGACAAAGTGTAGCATAATTATTATACCAGATCAGGAACCTTAAAGAGGGATGAGGTGCATCCTTAGATAGCCCGGTTGCAGTCATAAAGCAATGCATAAATAATGCAACACTCTGTTTTGGTGGCAGCTTTGAAACTTTGAATGCATGCACATATATTTAAATTGTTCTAAATATTTTGCATGCGCAAAATTTCAAAACATCAGACATTCTTACGAATTGTTGAATGCATATAAATGTATATTAATTTTGTTCCAAATGTTTTTCATGTACAAAATCTCATGACAGCAAACATTCTTATCAATCTAACATATTCTTCAATTAAATTTAAATACACCATTTTTCTTTTCTTTTTTTTAATTTGGATTTTTTAACATGTTTAAACAGTTAATTAAGCTAAATATTTATATAAAACACCATGAAACACTGATCAAATCCCATTCGGCAGAGCAAACTGAGTTTCTTTCCAGTATTTGTTGCCAGTGTTCTGCAAAAGATCGAATATATATTTCATATTTATATTTGACATTTTGGTCCACAATTAATGTATAATGTATGTGTGAAAATGTAAGATTAACTTGGTGTTTAAAACATGGCAGTCTTGAGTTTTATTCAAACATTAAAATTTGCTCCTCGATTTAGTTATTCTGCGTCGTTTTTACTTTAAAACTGCTTGCATATAATTAAATAAAAAAATTGAGATTTCAATTGTCTTCTTTAATTTACCAATTTTTTAAATATATTATTGGTGCAATATTATAAAAAGTTAGTAATATGTAAAAACAATTTGCTTTGAACTATTCTGACAATTAATATTAATGAATGCAAGTTTAGAGAAAAACTAACGGGACGCCGTTAAATCAAGATTGCTGTGTGTCCCTTTAATACCAACAATAACCTGTACCCGTACATCATGATTATTATGCATATTAAAACTTATTTTTCGCACTTCAATACAGAGAAAAATGTAGGTTTCATATTCATTTCCACAGCATTATTACCATATCTTTTGTTGTGCAGTGCATAATTTCTGTGACGGCTGATTTAAAATCAGGTATTCTTTTTTGTCAGATCTTCAAATAAATTGTAATGTAATATTAACGAACACAGTGTAATACTGCATAAATTACTTCCACTTAGAACTTACCCAGTTATGCAAATGTACATTGTTATCCTCTTCTAATCCCACTCTATTAAAAACATAATCCAGAATTAATCCACAGTTAATCCTCACGTATCAAATAATCTGCCATAAATGATTCCATTTTATGTTTCTTTACGTTTCCATAATTCAATTTTCACTATTTCTAATTTTTTAAATAATAATTTGTTATAAGAATAGGAATTTAATTATAGCAAAGCTTGCATGCCACTGGTGTGTAATCCACATCACCAACACTGTGATATCGTGTGACCTAAAAATCAATCATATCCACGCATCCAATACCAGCTGCTGTATCACAAAACATTAATAATCCGGCTTTGACATTTCACTATTTCCAAACACCACATTCTATCACTGTTAAACAAAAGATATTAACCAAATAGCATGTTATTGTGTATAATTCCATATGATTCTACTGGTCAGTGTATCAAAGTCCACATTCTATCCATATCACAAAAGTAAACAGAATTAGAAATCAAACTGATAGCAAACCAATAATTTAATCCATTCTGAACAAAGGGGTTGAAGCTTAAATCCCTATCTTTGCGTAAAGTAGTAAACTATAGTTTTTGTTTGCGACAGCGAATTTATCGTCATCCTACTTTCTGTTTAATCGTAGTACACTAAGCACGAGTTGTCAAACATGATCACCTGTCACAGGTCTCGCTCAAGCAAACACAGGCAAAATGTACCCCAGAGTTTTTGACTGGTTTAAGGATAATTACTCCCCCTATGTAGCAGCAATGGACTGGACCAAATGTGCACAAAACAATTTGGGAGATGGGGAACATCTGTCCACTATAAGATAAATTCTCGCCTTTAGAATGGCATCAAATCAGAAAACATGGTGCCAAATGGAAAGTGAAAAAAAAAAATAATCTGGAGATGAAAGCATATTAAAGACAGTTGAGTTGGTGAACTGTGTGAATTACATGCGAAAGAAAAACATATATCATAATTTTACAATTTCTTAGCTTTTTTAATTAATACTTATTCTCTGAAACACAACTGACCAGTTGCAGCAGCTGACAAAACAAAACCAACCAATAGACTGGTATATTCAAACGAAGCAGTCTGGTTTATTGATAATGTGCAATATTTCTATCATCTTCAGCACCTAACCTGACACTAAGGATAAAGAACCAGTCTGCTGCATTCCCTTTATCACCCCATCAGTGTAAATATTGGCACTGCTAATAAATATTTTGACAGACCAGGGTCATTATACCTAAGAAATGATACTCGGAACATGTTAGTTTTATCTGTTATTTCTTTGAATTATATAATGATGGCATCTCTTTGTTTTTGAATATAATTATATTCCCTCCATTTGCATATGTTGGTAGTAATATTGTTACAGTGCAACATATCTGCAAAAAATAAGTTATTAAAGAACATTATTATCTACAATTTTAATTTGGGACATTTTGGCTACCTCAGAGAGAATGACCTTAAGATGAATGAAGTCCATTATGAGCTGAATTGGCTTTTATAGTTGCACCAACAGCTAAGGTCATATTATAGTGACTTTCCAGCTTCCACTACTTTCCAGCTTCCACTGGTGGAGGAAGACCACAGGTCAGGGCATGCATGGACGGGCACCTGGGTAGTACCTTCAACGTTCCGTGTCCATTATGAATTTGTTTTTTTCAAGCACATTCGTGGTCGAGGGGTACAACGCTGCATTTTAAATCTTCTCGCTTCTCACTACTGTGGGTTCAAATCCCACTGGGAGACCATCTTGTGAGAAAGTGTCGATTCTTATGGATTACGAGAGGTATACAGTACTGGTTCTACCCAGGAAAAATTGTGTGTGTGTGTGGGGGTGGGAGGGGGGGGGGAGGGGTGGGGGGTCTGCCTCTACCACAAAATGGATGATGATACATGATGTCACATATTTCATGTAACTAGTAATGCAAGTACAATATGGTCTGACACTACTGACAGTCATGGGGTGTGTCAATTTTGATTTAATTAAAAAAGTGATTCAAAGCACTTTTACTTAATAAATAAAATTATGCCATTTAATTAGTTTACAGACACAAATATACAAAATCTGTCTGAACTTTTTCAATTGACAACAAAGAATCTCGAGACTTTCACTAGTTGGTAAATAAGGTATAAAAGGACAGTGTTATAATGTAAATTTGGAATAACGAAATGAAATCCAAAAATGTCACAGTTATTTTAACAGTAACAACTGCAAAAGAATAGTGAAGGCAAATATTTAAAAGCAAGAACAAATACTCTTCAATAGGAAACAATTTCTCACGAAAACGGCATTCAAGAAAGTATATACCTATTTAACGAAAGTTTCTTTGTTTACCAATGGCCGTACAATGGAGAAGCGTAGACAATGGATATTTGTAGGCAAATGATAGTTTTAGAAATCGGTAATCCAATAAGGAGCGTTTGACATTTTCTGTTTATTTACGGATGAATGCAAGGTTTGGTTTCCTTCCTGTGAACACTTTTCCCACTCAGTTTGCAGACTTCTTTATAAAAGTAATTAATCAAACATTGTAAGTTTTTTCCAAAGTAGGCTATCAAAATATGTTTTCAAGAAAGTAAGTATCAAATTCATATCATGCACATCTCATGTTTCAAGGTACATGTAAATTTGTATTTACTAAGATAAAAAAGAAATATACTTTTTTTAGTAAGGACCATATGCTCCAAGTAAACATCCCTGAGGGCATTGCATTTTACAAAAGGGTGGTGTTTATATGAGGCCATATAAATCAATAATATATATATATATATAAAAAATTATGGCCTCTAATTATAACAGTATTTGTTATCATACATTATAATTTCTGCGCCTACATGTTCATTCCTTATCTTCGAACCATTTTACGTTTTAACTTTTCCTTTTTTTTAAACAAGTTAAACCCCATAACCATTTAAGGTTGATACCAAGTCAACAAAAGTCTTGCCTATGTATAGTATAGACCTACACTGGTTATGAAGGTTGTCATCCAAGTCATCAATATTCATTCGCTGCCGGTTCCGGCAGCGACTCTCATATTGTTTTAGTAATTGCACATGGTAAGGTAGTATACTGAATAGTTTTCTTTGAATTTTTTCACTTTGATAACGCAATCTTATAATTACACATGGTAGCAATGAACAGTTTATCTGTGTTGTAATGCACGCTAACGCAAACGCATCCCATACATGTAATTCTATTTCTGTGCTGATGTGTACTTTAGCACGTCATGCTCAAAGGTGAATATGTAATCAATTTGTAAGGCATGTCAAGGATTCGCGTAGCATAAATTGGGAAGAAAGTGTCTGTTAAAAAAAACGGTCATGGCGTGTTTACGTCTCCGTGACAACTCTTTTTTTGCATATTGTTTAAACACCCGTGACTTGGTCTGTTATTATGTTAAACTTTGTTCCCAGTTCCTACCCAGAAATAATGCTGATTTGTCTCGGCAGCGTATATTTTACGCTTGCGTAAAACCTTGCTTGTTATTTACTTGAAATAATAGAGTATTTGTTCACTACAGTAATTTATCAGTGATACATCAAAATCATAAGGAGGGCTGGCGTGGCGCAGTCGGTAGTGCGGCGGATTTGTAACCGGAGGCCCCGGGTTCAATCCTCCGTGGTGCCACTGAGTTCCGTAGGTGTGTTCTTGGACAAGACACTTTCCCTTAGCCTCGTCCGTCGGATGGGGATGTAAACCGGGCGGTCCTGTTTATCGGTCTATCCTCCGAGCTAGTTAAAGAACCATAGGAATCTATTCGATAATAAGAGTAGGGCAGGTTCCCGGATTCCTATGTATCCTTCCCCTCTCTCTGAGGCGGCTCTAAATCACCTATACTGTGTTGGTGAGCCGTTAAACAACATTCAATTCAAAATCATAAAACTCTTCAAAATTCATTATTGTGGTCTACAAGATTGATATATGCACTTTAAGTTAATGTTTAGATATAAACAAGCTTCTTTTTTCTCTATCTAACTCACAAAATGAAATGTGTTTTTATGTGCTCTTAACACATTTAGTTACAGAGGGCCTGTAACCTCAGAGGGAGATGATGAAGAATGATTTTACCACAAAGATTTATGTTCTCGCACGAGAATTTTGTTTTTACTGGTTGCTTCAAAGGTGAACAAGACGAGCTTGCTTTGTATGCTTCTGTATGTGAGGTCCTGGAAGTTCATACTAGAAAATGACACACAACTTCAACATACACATGTTAATAACTAGACTACAGGATTTCAGATAAAAACAAAGAATCTTCCAATCTGACAAAACAAGCATGATGGTTTAGGTACATCATGCACAGATCAAGAATTTGAAATAAGGGTAAAAATAGAAACGGATGCCCCCACTGAAAACAATCAGCGAAAAAGGTAAAATTTTATGAAACAAGAGCTGTCGGAGAACAGCGCAGCTCGACTATTCGATTTTTCAGAGAATAATAAATTATATAGCTAGTATATACCACCAGAAAATAAGGCTTAAACAATGTGGGGTGGGGTTGAGGGCGCAACATAGCTATGTGTAAGAACTGATCAAAACTACAGAGAAATATATAGAAAAAAAAATCAAGTTTTGAGTGGGGGTGGGGGTGGGGAGAGGTGGGGTGGGTGGTGGGGGTAGTAATGGTGGTTAGGGCGATATATATGTGTAAGAAGCTATGTAATAATTCACCAAAACAACAAAAAAATATGTAAAAAAAAAAAAAAAAAATTCTAGTTTTGAGTGGGGATGGGGGAGAGGCGAGGGTGGGGAGAGCAACATATATGTGTAAGAAGCTATGTAAGAATTGACCAAAACAACACAAAAATATGGTAAAACAAAAATAAAAATATTTCGAGTGGGGGAAGTGGGGGGGCGAAGGTGGAGAGGCAGGGAATGGGGTGGCGTGGGGAGGAGCAACATATATGTGTAAGAAGCTATGTGTAAGAATCGACCAAAACAACACAGAAATATGTGTAAAAAAATGAAATAAAAAAATTGGAGTTTCGAGTGGGGGGGCGTGGAGGGGACAACATATATGTGTAAGAAGCTATGTGTAAGAATTTGCCAAAACAATAGATATATGTAAAAAACAATAAACATTAAATAAAAATATTCCATTTCGAGGGTGGGGGTGGGGTGGGGAGAGGAGGTGGGGCAACATAGCTATGTGTAAGAATTGTGTGTGTGTGTTGTGGGGGGTGGGAGTGGGGGGGGAGCAACATATTTGTGTAAGAAGCTATGTGTAATAATTGATCCAAACAACACAGAAATATGTAAAAAAAAAATATAAAAAAATTCTAGTTTCGAGTGGGTGTTGGTGGATGGGTGGGGAGAGGGTGGCTGGGGAGGGGGCAGGGGCGGGCCAACATGTGTAAGAATTGACAAAAGC